>JAEMWC010001056.1:60000-77500 GCA_016490735.1 Pachyseris speciosa
GTTGCAGCATCACAACATTGAATAATTTCATGGGTAATGAGGGGTTTAAGAAGCGGCGAGAATTTGGAAGGTAGAAGTTCCATTCTGAATTCTCCAAACCATACCGACAAAAACCGCTCACGCTTTGCAACGACCTTTGTAATATCCTGGTTTAGTATATTCCACACAAGTGAATAGTGCTTTTTGCGCACTCTGATTGGTTAACTCGGAGGTGATTAGCAAGTACTATTCACCTCCGAGCAGCCGGCGCGCGACTTTTCGCAATTTCTGACCGCTTGTTGGTATATTGTCACACATAAAGTGATGTTTTGGTCCGCTAATTATTCAGCTTGTGTGGTATATACTAAAACAATTATTCACCTCGGTGTCGTTGAAAGTGGTGAATATTTACCTCGCCGCTTCGCGGCTCGGTAAATATCCACCACTATTCACCTCCACTTCGGTGAATAATTGTTAACTATGCACTATTCGAAAAGAATGCAAAACAAATCGAGAAATTTTGAGTAATTTGAAATAATATGATTTGTTTGTTTTTCTCCAACGAGCAGTCGAAAAACCACACATCTTTTTTAATAGCTAACATTTGATGTAAGTCTTCGATCTTTTATGCTCTTATACATAAGGTATAAATGATGTCAGCCTTAAAAATGGTGGGTTCTGGGTAAGTATATCTCCCACATTTAAACGACAATCAAGTCAGACGTGCGTGAGAGGAGAGCAGTTTTGAGGGCAAAATGAAGAAGTCGATGATTTGGCAAATCTACGGTATGGGTTCTCATGTAACTCGCTGTGAGTAAACCTTCGCTGTTGTTTAGCCTCTTCGATATATTTGTAAAAAAAATTCACCGTGCCAAATAAGAAATAATTGCATTTTCTTGAAAAAGAAGGTCTTAGAAAACCTTTTACTACAGAAAGAATTCGATTTCGATCGCCATTAAGTCTACATTATTATATTATTCATGGATTCCTCTTTTGGAGGCTGAAATTTGAAGGCTGAAAATTTGAAAAACACAATTTAAAAAGGGACCACGCGACCCCATAAATACTCGCGGGCCACTATAACTTATTCCTGTCACGCTCTGCAATTTATTGGTCCCTACTTAGACTTTTTCACACCGTAAACTGACCCAAACTCCTGATTTTCATTGGATATGACCGATTATTTTGTTCCAAAACCATAAAACGCTTCCGGCAACACCAGACTTAAATTTGAAGTTTTTAAGAGAAAGTCTACATTGTCGGGCTGCAAACCTCTACTCCACTTCTTGCAACCTGTTCGATTCACTTCTTTAGCGCGACCCAGATACCGCTATTTGATTTCTGTTGCTCACACTGGTCTGGGTTATTCTTGCAAAATTGCCATGCGAGGTCCCGGAATCCATACACAGAACGGCCAGAAAGACAACCTCACTCGTGAATCGTCATGACTTGCAAGAAACACTTTCGGCGGCCCACTTGCTGTGACATTTTTGCTCACCTCTCTTTAAATTTCTTTCAGAGGATTGCCTCCACCCACCAACCCAGCCTTAAGATACCTGGCAGGGGGCTTCTAAGGTGGAAAATGGCTCGAAAAAGACACATAAATCAAATACTTACCGAATTATAGTTCAACGGCTGGCTTAAAAATAATCAACAGCTAGCGTGACAAGCGTGACAAGAAAGATAGAGCCTTCAGCCTTGTGAACCACCCAAATCTCCAAGACTACAAAATGTCGGACAGGAATGAGCTAAACAGTAAGGAATCCTTATGGGGGAAGTATCGGTCAAGAGAAATTTTTCCAGTGCATGTTTTCCAATTGTTAATGTGTATTGATTTAGCTTTGCATGCAGTCAGTCCAGCCGTCAGATTTGTAGACAGCTCATAAATTATCATGACATTATAATACAAATATAATCACACAATTGAAAATTAAATGTTTCTAATTCATCTTTGCGCAAGACTATGTGAAATATTGATGAAATAATAAAACGAGATCTCAAAACAATCCTTACTTCGTTTGGTCACGTGTTTTTCTAATATAAAACGCTTTTAATTCTTCTTTGAATTAATAATTTTGGTTTTCCAGAAGCTTGCATTGTTTACAATCGACAATACGCGTCCTGCCTTCTAAACGAACAAGAACCTACAATGCTCAGGATACGTAAGGATTGATTAGCATCACTATTTACGAAAGCCTTGATGATATGGTTTTGAGATATAATTTTTCATTTAAAAATTATAGACTTAACATCAAAGACCTACAAAGCCATAACGTACAACAGTAAAATTCAGTTAAAGTATTGATGCCGTTTCATGAGGAGCATGAAAATGAATCCGCACAACTCAACTCAATTACTCAGTTGGGGTTTCAACTGCCTCACCCTGTATGAAAAACAACCGAAATGGAACTATTCAAACACACAAAATGTTCAATATGTTAAACCAATAACTTACCTCAAGGAGCAAATCTTGCAATTAATCCTAGACCAACCGAAACCTAGAAATCACCTTTTAAAGAAGAATTAAAGGAGCGGTGATAGTGATGATGATGATAATCGGATGTTGCTGGTAACACGGTCCAAGTTTGTGGTATTAAAAATTCTGTTCCTTTTTACGTCTCGTTTAGATTACCGTCATCAGGCGTGCGTGTTAATATGCATCATATTGAAGAAGACTAAGCATTTATTTGCATAATGTTTTAATTTTACAGCTCACAGTTCAGTTCGTGCGCGTTGTCGCGACGAGTTACAAGTAAAACGGTAAATTTTTGCTTGTCCTTCTTACAAGTTTAAAAATAATGGTCATTGATAACTGACCTGGTTGGCAGTCAAAGATGGAAATAAGGAACTTAACGGAGCCATGGATTACGAATGACAGGTGCTGACGCATTTGTGTTTAGAAGAGGTTATACTCAGTAGGAAATCGATGCTCTCGGTCTCGGTAACGTAGTTATAACATATTCAACTTACCACAATTCAACTGGCAATTTCTAGCTCTTCAGAAATTCGACGCCTTTTGCAATAGAAGTCTTTTTCTATCCGTTTTTCTCCGCCGGAAATAACCATTCAACTTGGATTTTAATTTCGTTTTCTACACACGAATTATAATTAATTCGAACCACAGGAAGAAAATTGATTGATAGTTATTTTTGACATGGTGTGAACAACCACCCTTATTGAGGTTATTAAAAGTTTTACCTCCTCCCCGAAGGTTTACTCATTATAAACGATTGCAAAGGGCGCTATATAAAGATGAAAATAAATATGGTTATTACCTACTCCACAGGAGCTCTTAAACCTGGCTATAGCAGATATCGTGACTCCAACCTTTATAACACCTGGATATATCTTGGGATTTTATATCGAAATTGTTGCTGGCTGGATGGGCCCTCGTCTGTATTGCCTTTGAGTGGTACTATGCTGCGTTGCACCTTACAATAGTGAAGTTATAAAGAAGGAAACTAATGGTGTATACAGTGAGTAATGAGATCATATTAACCCTAGAAATGGGTGGGCCGGGATGCCACCCCCTCGGGCGTTTTTAAAATTTTGCCGAGAGGATTTTCTCTGGGCACCTGTTCATTTCAGTGGCTGTTTGTTTCTTTGAGACATATTTGCTGTAAGTTGGGTGAAAATCGGCTCATAGATATAGGAGTTATCAAATGACAAGTGAAGTGTTGTTTAAGGTTTGATATGAGCTACGAGAGAATTAAAGGTTCTGGGCCGCAAATGATCTTTGGACAGGAAATGATCCCCACGTCGGACCGCAAATGATCCTTGTACCGGAAATGATCTTAAGAAATGATACCGCAAAAAATTAAGAATGGTGTGGACTAGATAAGAATTCCACGGATATATGAGGAAAAGACAAAATCCTCTGGCAAGTAGGATTTTCTCTGGGCACCTGTTCATTTCAGTGGTTGTTTGTTTCTTTGAGACATATTTGCTGTAAGTTGGGTGAAAATCGGCTCATAAATATAGGAGTTATCAAATGACAAGTGAAGTGTTGTTTAAGGTTTGATATGAGCTACGAGAGAATTAAAGGTTCTGGGCCGCAAATGATCTTTGGACAGGAAATGATCCCCACGTCGGACCGCAAATGATCCTTGTACCGGAAATGATCTTAAGAAATGATACCGAAAAAAATTAAGAATGGTGTGGACTAGATAAGAATTCCACGGATATATGAGGAAAAGACAAAATCCTCTGGCAAGTAGGTTTATTCTTAGATAAACCTTAACTGTTTTCGATGACATCTGCGGCTACTTGGCATGTAAATAGTGAACTGACTATCGCCTGTCATAGTTGTGTTAAAGCAGCGTGCTCACTAAGTTTTTTTTTTCCAGAAGGACATCTTCTAAAAGTCTGTCGTGTTCTTAACTGCTAAAGTTGTGTTTACATAACTGAACTAACTGTAATATTGCAAACCCACGGGAACTTTGCAATATTACCCAAGCCGAAATTAGCTTATTCGCAAAACAAATCACTTCACAAAATACATTTCTAAAATTATTTTTATCGGAACCTAACCGCAGTCGGCTCCTGAAGTGGATATCAGTCGAATCTCAAGCAAAAAGTTTTCTAGCGCTAGCACGCGCTATTGAATTTAGTAATATCTTGAACGGATATGAAAAGCTGGAAAAAAAGTTAGAGGTTGTGAAGGCGATGTCCTTTTCTGTTATGGGGGATTGCCTTTTTGTGCGTTGAGGAGAGGGCCATTAGAAATTCCTGAAAAGAAAAAAATAAAACACTCTAAATGCAACTCCACCACTTCTTAAGACAAACGTAAGTAGAAAGTATGAAAAGCAATTAATTGAAAACAAAACCTCCGGCCCAAGAGTCTATTGGAATTTTATTGCCTGATGGAAGCCATATTGAAGAAATAACCCTGCATTAACCACGTCTAACTCGATATTAACCAAACGGGCCCTAACCATGCTTTGATGAGCTCTGTTTCAACTCCAAGATTAAGAAACCTGCGGGGTTGAAATTTATGCCTTGGGCTCCGTTGTTCGAAAGCCTATTAACGCTAACCCGCGATTAAGAGTTCACCGAAGTTTTCATTTCACTCGTTGAGAATGGTTTTAGAAGTTTTTTGAACAGCTACTTGAAACCCACATGCCGCAGGGATTTACATAAGTGACACTAATGCATCAAATGAAATAATTATTTCTCCTGGAAGTAAATTATTTTCAGCTTGAAAACGTATTTGTTATTTTGCTGTCTTGGAATCATTTGGCTGTCGTATTTTTGCTTATTTGCTTTTATTGTTTCCGCTCTGGTATGTTGCTTTTTCGCTTTTTGCTTTCATTTTGCTGTGGTATTTTGCTGTTTTTGTCGCCGTCAAAATATTTTTTTGTCGTGCTTGTCGAAGTTTGGGTGTTTACTTTAGTATTTGAAATTGCCTGTTACTTTTGTACGGGCAATGTTTATGCGAATTTTACTTACTTATTTTACTATTTTCAAGGCATTGCACTGAAAGTATTTCACCTCACTGGTGTTCTCTATATAAAAAGTTACCCACATTAGTTACCCTCATAAAATAATATAAATGAAAACTTTCTTGATTCTGATTGGCTAAGAGAAATGCAGTTTTCAGTAAACACGATGCAGAAAAAAGTTAATTAAGTCCAGAAAAAAGGAAATTCAGTGCAAAAAAAGGAGAAAAAGACAGAGGATTCTTATTGGTTGATAAACAAAGGCACTGAATTGAGCCAATCAAACACGGCCTCTGAATGGCGCAAAGTTCAGGTACATCGATGAACTGCAAGCGAAAACAATGGCTGCCGTTTAGGGCAGGTTTTCTTTCGCAACCGCAACAACAACAATAACAACAGAGGTGAAAAACAGCTCTAAAAACGAGAACAATGCGAAAAAGTACTGCTTCTTGGCTGTCTGTTTGGAGAAAGTTATGTCTAGAGAAGGGAATTGCCGACGAAAGCGAAAATTATGAGCCCGTTGAACTTTCCTCAAGCCATTTTACGCCGAGATAACAAAAACAAACAAGACGAAGATTATGAACCAGAAATACAGAAGGTAATAATTACAGCGCTTGATAGACACTTGAATAAACAAAGTAGCCTTTATATAGCTATAGCCTATAACTGTTTAGCCTGCTTTTACGGCTTAAACAAATTTAAAAACATTAACAACACTGAACGCGTAATGCATATTTATTTTTGCACGTGATTTACCTGCGTTGCTACTGCAAAACCATGATAAGCTATCTTGCAATTTTTTTGTACATATTATTAATTAGTGCAGTTTGAAATAAATAAGCACTTGTTAAGTTTTCAAGGACCACAAATTTTGTTAGTCTTTGAAAACATTACTCGTGCTTATTTATTTCAAATTGCACGGGAAATCATGTGGTTACCTATGCTTGGTATTGTTGTTGTCTTATATCGATTGAAATTGTTTTACCGGGTTTAAAAGCTCGTCCACGTGATTGATTTTAGTGACTGTAGTTTGCAAGTTTTATGAATTATTAATGATTTTTGAAACGGAATTAAAGTTTGCGCTAACTTGCGGGCCAAGCCTCATCACCTGGGTTAAATTGAAACGTCTTTCGAACGGTCGGTATCGGGACAATCTAATTTTCGCGTGTCGCGTGTAAATTGTCGCGGGTCGCTGATAATTTGTTGCGGGTGAGAAACTAGTAATTAGAGTACTCGTATAATCTCTTGGTTGCTTGAAAGTGCTCTTGGCATGTGGAAGTGACGGAGATAGAGCTAAACTTCAGCTTTATTTTTAAAACAGCTTATCCCTATCTCAGATAATATAACAAAGTACCTAAACTAATTGAGCAAGTAAAACTTCAAAGACTAGCGTGCACTACAACAAAGGTCATGTGTCAAAGGTGGGGGTACACCTGAACTTTGATTGAAATTTTAAGGAGTTTGAAGAAGGGATGTACATGGGGTAAAAATGTTTCGAAACACCACCAGACAGTTGTCACCCCACAAGGGCACTGCAGGACCGTCTACCAATTTCCGACTTCAACCCTATTTTAAACCTTCATGAAATCTTCAATATTTCCCTAAATTTAACTAATCCTTTGAGAAAAATCATTTTTTCCTAAATATATCCAAAAATCACCAAGCAATCAAAATACCCCACAACATAGCTTCGTGTAATGAGCATAGAGAGTTTTGATTACTTGAAACGCGAACGAGTTATAAATCCATGTTAAGCGACCTAAAAACGGTGTTCAGGTGTACCTCGCATTAATCAGATTATAGACCTGATACAGTAGAACAACGGTCACGTTTCGAAGTCGGCCACTTTTTTCTCCCAGCGGATACACTCACTCACTCACTCCCTCACGACCACTCTCTACAACGGCCACTTACCTGTGTTTTGAAAAGAAATAAACTGAACACGGATTTTCTAACCGTTCTTAATTTTAAATCTTTGACTAAGTTCCAATAGCTTGTGGGGCCGGCTGTCATTAAAGAAATATGCTATAGTGTCTCTCCTATTCATTCTAGCCATTCCATATCACTCCACCCCTTTGCTGCACAGTCAACTGTCCAACCCCCACCCCCACCCCCACCCTATGTTCATTCCATTTTGCGCAGCTTGCGTTTAAGACTTTGTAAGGCATTTAAAGAGCTCGCTTCTAAGCTTTCAAGCTGGCTGTTCAGCATTCCTTCTCTTTTGAACCTGTCAGTCCTGAATCAAAAAAGTAAGCACTCTGTTTAAATTCTTGAAGAACTATTTAATATTTCACGATTTTTCTTACCACGGAGGGTCACTTCTAAGCCCGGCGAATGATACTCGACTGAAAATAAGACTTCCATAAATTTGCTTTCGAATTATCACCGTTCAGTATGTTGAAATGGTTGCAAAGAAGCTTTGCCTACATCGCAAAAGAATTGCAGGGGAGAATACAATATACAACAATATTTAAATTAAAGTCGTTAAAAGATGCAAGTGATAAGGTTACTGTAATGCTTCGGGGGACAAACCATATCAAAATTGAGTTTTGCGCTGTTTGGTAAGAGGAATAGTTAATTAATGTTGCGATTAGCAATAAGAAAAATTACAAAATGACTGGAAGCTAAGGTGATACCCGCCGGTTTGAAGCCATATACCAGCTCATTGGAGTATAGACTTTGCTCTGAGAAGGTTTTTTTTTTATCACGATTTGGACCAAACTTTTGAGATTTCTTTCCTTTCATTTGGTTAGTTTTTTATATACATATTAAGGCCCAGGAGAAGGGTGTCTTCTAATCACGCTGGAATGCGTAAGAATTTTTTGTTAGTTTCCATATTTTGTCTGTGAACTAAAGGCCCGGCCAAACGAGTGCAACATCATCCAACATTGTTGAATCTAACATTGTTGGACGATGTTACACAGTGTTGAACGAGGTGGCCAAACGAATGCAACATGTTGGATTCAACACTTGGTCTCAAGGGATTGGGACCAAAATTTACCAAGACTCCTTAGAAAAAACAAACCCGTGCGATATTGTCTTTGGTAGCCCAGAAAATGATGCGAGACCGATAACTGTACACAAAGCCTGGTTTTCACTAGCGACTCAAGCACAAGCGCAAGCATAAGCACAGGCACAAGACCGCTTATTTCACTGTGAAAACGGGTTTAACGCAAGCATAAGCATAAGCGCAAACACAAGCGCAAGGATCCAAATTTTTCCTTTTCATAGTGCTTGCGGTTATGCTTGCGTTCGCTTGCGTAGTGTTCGTTAGTTTTCACTTAGCATAAGCTACGTATGCTTGCGCTTGTGCTTACGTTGCTAGTGAAAACCAGGCTTAAGCCTTTCGACCTCCGCGTAAGACAATCTTCTCGCCTACGCTGGTCTACAGTTACAGCTACTCCTTTTCCTTTCGCTTTCTTTTTGAAGAGAGATCACTTGTTTTAGTGCTCTCTTCGTCGAGAGATTGAAAACTTTGCTCGTTCGTGATACTGTTTTTTTGACACACACGGGGCAAAGCGCGAAGCAAGTATAAACAATGAATACAGATACCGCAAAGTCAGCTTAGTGGGCATGCGCGCATCCAACATTGTTGAAAACAGAGGCCAAACGAATGCAACATTGTTGTTCACACCTGAGAACAAAAGAAATGTTGGATGATGTTGAAGACGATGTTTGATGGATATCAAACTTCGTCCAACATCATCCAACATCATGCAACATCGTGCAACATGGTGGCCAAACGAGTGCAACATGTTGGATTCAACAATGTTGGACGATGTTGCATCAACATGTTGGATCCGTTTGGCCGGGCCTTAACTGAATACACCTTGTAACTTGTAGCGAAATAGAATTCAGTGAGCTAGAATTTTGCAGTCAGAGCGCGCTTGACAAAATCTGTGAAATTTACATTTTCGTTCGCTATCAGTTCGGGCAGGTGAGCCAAAATTCAATTTGGACCTGTAGCGGCGCAAAAATAAAGAATTGCAAAATAATTATAGCATTTTTTAAACTTGTGAACCAAACCCTTTTTATGGTCAAAAACTAAAGGAAAACTTTTTTTGGTCGCCAAGTCAAGAGGACCGCTCTTATCGGGACTGCCTCTTAAGTGATATTTTTTCAGTTGTCAGTTTAATCTGTTAGCTCCTTGGTGTCAGTTAATTGGATGATAATTATAAAGTAATAGCCTAAAAAAATAGTCTGTTTGGGAGGCAATTTCCCGAGGGTAGGAGGTGACGACGATCTCATTATTCCATATAAGGGGCTGCCACTGAGATTTTGCTGGTCCACAACACCGAATTCATCATCAGTCGGGGTTACAGTGAAAATAAAAAATAAGTAAATTTCAACGGATGCTGAAATGGTTTGACATTTATTGAATTCTCCAAGCAGGGAGAATTTAAATATACCTGAATTTTGAAAACATGGTCGGAGAAAATTCGAGGAGTTTTAGAACCTTTTTTTTACTACTATCTCCATTAATCAATAGGGAGGCTCAAATTCAGACTCATTATGAGAATACAGTGCCAAGCAATGCGAAGAAAAAGGAGTACGTGTTATAGAGGGTTTTCACGTGACGTCATTAAAAACTAAACTGAGTAAACAGACCTTTGCATTTTTATGTTCATCAAATAAAAGACACTTTAGAAATGTATCTGCCTGCATGTTTTCAGCTCGGTAGTTTGCAGTTTGTTCTGAAAATAGAGCAGTTTGAATTTTAGAGTTTTTCACAGTGCGTGACATAAAGATGTCTGCTCACAAGCATGTCACTTAATGAAAACATCGATTAACCGTGTGTTTTTGAGGTTTGAAAAGCCAACATGGTAAGAAAAGCGTCTTTGTGAACGTTTGGAAGCTCAACAGAGAGAACAAAGCCTTGAGATAGCTAAAGTAAGAAACATATGTTTTATCTCTTTTCCGGCTGCCATCTTGGTGTTCCTCTGAGGTACAACAAGATGGCGTTTCCATACAAAACACTATAATTTTGAGTGGTACATTTTGCCGAATAACTTGAGTACGGGATATTGCACGGCCCTGAGACTTTGGCATGTTGTTTTTTATTTTATTACTCTTCTATAATATCGCAATTTCCTGACTTTATCTATTGAATGGTTGATGATTTTATTTTTTACTTGCGTGACTGAAAACGATCTTTGTGTTATGAAATTAGACATGAAATTGACATGACGTTTGACATGACAATTTTGAGGGCTTGAAAGCGTCAATTTTCTCCAAATCTCCCTCAAACTCCCAGGGGGGGGGGGGGGGGGGGTATTTCAGACCTATTTCACGTACACAGTTGGCGTAAACATAATTAAAAGACAAAAAAAGAAGGGCTTTTGTTGATGGTCTTATCGGCTTAAGATGAAGAAGCAGATTCTTCTAAAAAAAATATACCGAATTCAAGACAAGAGTGCACAAACCATACCCTATTTCAGACAAAAATGATCAAAATTGATACCCTATCTCAGACCAAAACGGCTAAAAAACCATACCCTTTGGGGCCGCACATACCTTTATAGCTTATATAAGGGAGTACCCCCTCCCCCGGGCTCAAACTTCCCTCTTGCAGAGAGCAAAGTTCTCTTTGGAATAAGCGGCATCATCATTACACGAGGTCGAGTAGCGTTTTAAACCGAACGTCGTGATGGCTAACAAGAATCACAGCTAATCATTGCTGAATTAGATCTACCTAAATTATTGCTCAAGTTTGAGACCGGAAATCTGATTCAATATGACACTTTCAGACTATCAAATCATTACCATGCAGTAGATCGCTAAAGTCGCTAGGGCCTAAACAAGTCACAGCCAAGCCTTGTGTTTTTCAACCAGTTTCTCGAAGTCTCAGATCTTTACTCTTGATTAAGGCGCTGACTGTTAAGAGGGTCCCCTGTACCCCTCTGCAAAATGCATTCACGTAAAAGTGTCGGGACTTTTCACGCGTCACGGATAATTCCCAAAATTCCTTCACGTTCACGCAAAAATTGAGTAATTCGCGTTTCACGTTAAATTGTAAAACAAATTTACAGATTAATGTTTCCTCGTCGAGTAACCAGTTTAGACTCCAAAGGTAGCTCGTTCTACTTCTAATCTCAATGTCGCTAGGTCTAAGAGGACCTTTAACGACTCTTTGCAGACGATTTTCAGGGATTTTCCAATACACATATTGACGCAAAGGCTTCATGCTACAGAACCTGTATTCGACTTTGAGGGTTGTGAACCATTCTGCTGATACTAGGTGATTGACGACTAAGTACAGTACCAAGGATTGAAACAACTCATAGCATCAAGAATAGCGTGGGGCTGTCACGGAGTCTATCACTGTTGCCGACAATCTCATACGATCTTTCAGTATATACTAAAACAGTGGATATCGTTTTTCGCGAGAAATGATTGGCCACTCAAACTAGGGATAGCCAGTGCTATTCACCACGGAGCAATTAGATCGTTTGCGAGTGAAAATTGTAATTTTTTGCGGGAATAAATGAGTTTGAAATGACCATTTTTGAGCTCTGTAATTATCGCACTGTTTTATTATATACTATAACAATTATTTACTCATTGTCGGTGGCCACTTGTGGCTGATATTTTCGCGGCTCGGATATTTTCGCCTACCAACTCGTATGAAATGTCTGCGGCTTTCTTCCGCAGAATTTCAACCAGCAAAACGAGATAACGAAGTAATCTCAATTTTTTAAATAGAAAACAATCTTGACTCACCTTGTTTGTGTAACACTTCAACTGAGTTTTCCATCGTGTAGAGATGGTAGCACATGAGAGCGGACTCAAATTAAAGTTAAGACTTAGAGCGATCGTAGAATTTACTGATGGATGGCGTGTCATTAACGTCATAGGAGAAACAGAAGACGACGAGGCAAAAACTGGTTTCTGTATAGTAGTATCTCAATTTCATCGGAGATCGCGGGACAAAAGGGATTTTAATATAAAAGATGACGGAAGCTCATTTACGGGTCAGAACACTAAAATAACTTTAAATTAATTCACGCAAAACATGATCGTTCGCTAATTAAGTTTAATTAAAGTCTTTGTTAACGTGTCACGCTTAAGGGGGACTTAACCTAAATACCGTTTTTGCGTCGCTTGACGTGGATTTGACGTTAATATCTCGTTCGCGTTTCAAGCGATCTAAAATCCTTATCCTCATCTCACGAAGCTGTATTGCGGGATATTCTGTGAATTTTTTGGTGATTTTTGGGAAGAGATAATTTTTCTAGAGGGATTTGTTAAATTTAGGGATATAGGGAATATTAAAGATTTAATGAAGGTTTAAAATTGGAATTTGAAGTGGAAAATTAGTAGATCGACACCAAAACAGTTCCTCGGCAACCTTCAGTGCCCTTGTGGGGTGTCAACTGTCTGGTGGTGTTTCAAAACATTTTTGTACATTTTAATCCCTTCTTTAAACTCCTAAAAATTTCACTCCAAGTCACCTTAAGTCCCACCTTAATTCAAAAACGGCTTTCACGCTCAAGTGAAAATGGTCTTGATACGGTCAATCAGGAATCACGAATAAATAAAAACTTAAATCACGTTTCACGAGGAAAAAATAGGCTCAATCACGTTTATTCACGAAAAAAAGTATAGGGGACCCTCTGTTAACGGCCTTCCATTCCACAAATGTTTTGCTAAGTGTTTAGCCTGGTTCAAATTCAACACCAATTTCACTCTCATGATCTAATTAGCATGACCCACCTTCCCTCCCCAAGAAGAAGAAAGAAAGAAAAAGAAACAACACGGTGAGACACCTAGTAAGTAAAATAAACAAGGTTCAGGAACCATGTTTAAAAAAAAGAAATCCAGGTATAAATGAAAGGTTAGAATTTGTGCTCACCCGCAGCACCGACCGACCGACTGTACGTGCTTACGTCCCCCCCTCCGTGTAAAGCAATGTGAAAAGTCACACGGGAGGTAACCCTGAGTTATATTCCTCATTTTATCGGGAAATTATAGAAAAATGATAACAAACGCAAGACAACAAGAGAAGAAACTTATGATATTTTAGCGGTATCGGCATAGTTTTTAAAAGCTTAAATTTTATTGAATGGATACAATCAAACTGAAGGAGGAAAACTTTTCCCCTCAAGGTTGATCAAGAAGCCGCGCAAATACATGCGCATGTCAGAAAGTGCGCAGAAAGTTGTCAAAAAGCTGGCAAGAAAATGTCAGAAACTAGCGCGATTTACTTCATTGAAAACAGTTAGTTCTTCGTCCAAAGGCTGGGAAAGGTTTAGGAGTCGCAAACAACATCGAATCGGAGAATGGAGGGCTTATAAACGTCGTCGTCATAGTAATCGTTATTGTCAGTGAACATTATCGTTATCATTATCTCCATTTTTTGGCTAATCAAATAAAATTCTTCGCTCCTGGCCTGTTACGTTTTTGTATTGTGTGATCACGTCAGTTCAGCGGGCTTCTGAGGTTAGGATATCGTACTTAATTGTCTTCTATTATCATTCGTGCCAAAAATACCCCCACTTGCGATTAACAAAGAAATGGTCTTAGTCTACGCACACTAAGGTATAACATAATAAATTAACCGTAAAACGACCATGACGTGGAAAGCTAGCAAACAGTTAGCTTCAATGTTACATATTGCAAATGGTTATAATCTTATGTCCTTTTACTTTTTTCTCCAGTCAATTGAATTATATGGTTTTCTGTCATCTAGTTAGAGAACTTGATCACCCTAGCTTCTAGTGCTTTCAACCCCACAAAGATCAAGACTGTTTCTGTGGTTCTGGTTCTGACAGTCTATAAGTTCAGATGTATAAAAGTCAAATAAATAAATAGATAAATAGCTTGGGCAGCATTACTCAAATGTGATGAGAATAAATTCGAAGTATTATCAAACAATGGGTTGCTACCAAAGAGTGAATAGATAACAAGAGTGTTGAAGCTCTCCCCTTCCTTTTAAAAAAATCCTTAGAGCATTAACAGTTTTGCGCGTTCTTTCAAAAAAAGTAGTGAAATCGTGGTATCAAGAACCAATGTGCATAGACAAAACCTTTTGATTTCAAATTCTGCTGTTTACCGGGATCTACGTGTTACAAACCACACCTGCATCCTCCGTATGACTACAGCCAACATTTCCCCAACCAGAATTAGGGCAGACATCCAGCGATGCCTCTCCTCCTTGACAGTTGAGTCCATTGTCCAACCAGATAGGATCAGATCATTGACCGTATGGTGCACTATGACTGGCAACAGCTGCACTGCGGAACCCAAGCTGACGACAGACCACATGGGCATCATTGATATCCCACTCATCATCACACACTGTGCCCCAGATTCCTTGGTAGAAAACCTCAACGCGGCCGTAGTTAGTTCCTCCGTTTGCTAAGCGGACAGGAAGACACTCAACACTGGAATCTCTGCTGTGAGTACAGTCACTGATTCCTCAACCACCGTGCCTGCAGTCGTAGATGAGTGACTCGCTTCCTGTGCAGCCGATATCAGCCATCCAAATGGGACCGGACCCCTGACCATGATAGGCGCTATTGAACACTCGAGAGGCTCGCGGGAAGCCAAGCTGTCTGCACACAACATTAGCATCGTTCATATCTCAAGAATCATCGCAAATTATGCCCCACTGATTGTCATAGAAAATCTCCACTCAGCCAGTTGTTACAGACTCTCCACTCAAACGGATAGAACCTGTTGTGATAACTAAGGGTGCAGACAGGAAATGTTTAGGGAAAATATTTGAGTTTGAAGTGCCTAAACATACTCTCCGTTAGGAAATTAATCCAACCCAACGTGATTCAGTAGCTGTTATATACTTATTTTAGTTAGTGTTACTAAAATCTCTGGCCTGAATAAATGCATGAATACTTTCCTTAAAAAGTTAACAACAGATACGCCATTCAAAACCTATAAATGAGAGTACGAAGTCACCACTTTTTTTCTTGCAACTAAGAAACATTTCATTTAACATGCACACAGGAAACTACGTAGCTTACGCTAAATCATTCTTATGTTTGTAAATTAACATATAATGATCCTCTTTTTTGTTACTTAAAGTAAAATGTTACACAGAAATAGAATTCATCCTTCTTTATATTGATTCAGTCGATGTATAGTAAGTGACTTTCGTTTTGAAGCCTATGATCGGTGTTAACTGATATCACGTTTTGCACAAAGCAAGAAATCAACCAAACTAATAGCCGAAAACAAACAAGCAATAAAACATTACACAATGCAAAAAAAATGACCTTTTCAAAAATAGTCTTTATAAAGCCGTGCACGATACCTTGGTAAAAGGCTTTGAATCCGAAAGTTTCTCTTGATCCATCAGAGAGAAATCGCACGTACAGTTTATTGCTAGAACTTATAATGGGTGCAGGGACAGAACTTCCGCTATATCGACCAATCAATGGAGAGGACAGTGAGTCACCATCATACACCGTTACGATGTCTTCGGGAAAATAGGTCGTGAAACTGGCAAACTGGAGTTGCAGCAGCATTTTACTGGAAGATATAGTCCATCGACAGTCGATATTGCTACTGTAAGAAGTGCCATCTCTTGTCTGTATTACTCCCCTTTTATCATTCAAGCGCAAAAGCCTATGGTTGGCAGTACAGGAGGTTACAGCTGTCACTAAAGGTGCTGCAAGGAGAGCATTGACAAATTATTTTAATACGGCAACCAGTAAACGACAAAACTATGGTCTTAGTGGCAGGAGTTTTTAAGTGGAGGTTTTTTTTTCCTTAACTTTTATTATGTACACAATCGTTACACAGAGTGACTTACATTACATTATACCTACATACATCGATACATAACTTTGTACACAGTTACAGCTAACAATATACACATAGCTACTGTAAAAAAAATCAACATAGTAACACTAATGTGATTAATAATCGTTCATATGATCTTCTGATCGGCTTCTCGTAACATGCAATCGTAATAGGAAATACGTCAACGTCAATATATCTAATAATGGTTGTCACTTTTCGCTGTGGAAGTCTAGTCGGTTATTCACAAAGACAATGTGCTGTTCGATGCGTTCTATGTAGTTTAATTTAGCTATTAGGTGGGATAATAAAGGTGGCGTTTTTCTTTGACGGTTTTGATATATAATCTGCTTACCAGTGATGATGATATGATTGAGTAGCGTCCAAAACGGAGACATAGATGTGTAACCCAGCATTATATCAATTTCATTAAAAGCGTCTATTCCAAAATGAAGGTCGTTTAGCCAAAGAAACACTGAATTCCAAAATTCCTGACTAATCTTGCAATGAAAGAATAAATGCTCGAGAGATTCTGCTGTTTCTTCACAGAAAGTGCACAAATTCGAATCCGTAAGATTCATTTTGCATAGCAGCTTATTAGTATATATAATTCGAAGTAAAAGATTGAACTGGAAACATCTTGTTTTAACGTCAACAGTTACCTTGAACAAGGGATTAAATAGATAAGTTCCCAATTAATTTTGTGATTGGGAAACAAGATTTCACATTTTTGTTTAGCAGTAGGAGGGACTGCAATTGACAGTGGTCTGACAGTTGGAGCAGTCTTTATAGATTTCCAAAAAGCCTTCGACACAGTCCCTCATTACATTTTATCGCATAAACTACACGCCATTGGAATATCAGGATCTCTTCATGAATGGCTAATGAGCTATCTGACTGATAGATGCCAATTTACTGAAGTAAATAACTGCAGGTCTGTCACTGACTATGTACGCTATGGAGTCCCTCAAGGCTCGCTTCTTGGCCCCCGGCTCTACACCATATATGTTAATGATCTCCCTGACCACATCGACTCGGGAGATCTATACATGTGTGCAGATGACACTACAGTATACTGTATTGGACCAAATGTTGACCAGGTTATGTTATCACTAAATAAAACAATGGAGCAAGTCTTCATGTGGAGCATTAAGAATCAGCTAACCATCCACCCAATTAAAACTGAGGCAATGATACTAAGTAAAACCTCTTTTGTTGGGCCTATACGTCCCCTCTACTTTAACACTGGCCACATCGACATGGTTAATTACACCACTTGCCTTGGAGTTAAAATTGACAACAAGCTGACATGGTCTGTGCACATT
>JAEMWC010001056.1:82500-217500 GCA_016490735.1 Pachyseris speciosa
TTGTAAATACAAAGAGTGAAATGTTTTCGCTTGTCCTTAATCCGGCTGTCAGATTCAATCATGTGATGGCGGCGCTTCGCGCTGTGCAACAACAAATTCGCACTCTGTTGACTTACACTGTTTATAGAAATGTTGAATGTTCCTCCTTGAATGTTCGCCCCCTTGCTTTTTGTTCGATTGCGTCCCAATAAAATCATTTAACGGTAAATCCAGTGGAACAAAACGGGAAGCCAAAGCCATGTTTTTGAAACACAAACTTCGAGCGGGCGCTGAGTTGAAGCCCGCGCTTCTCGGAAGCCATTTGAGTGCTTTGCTCTGATTGGCTTAGCGATTCTACTCTGGACGGTGATTGGTTATATTTTCACATGTGAAGAATGCTGTACGCGAAGCTGATTGGACGTATCGCTTTCTTCACATGTGAAAATATAGCACATATAGAATTCTATTTGCAAGGTTTATTGCCTAAAATTCTCGCTTTATATATAACAAATTTCTCCACGAGTCGGGAAGAGCCTGTGACAGGCCTAAGAGTAACAAATAGTCGTTAAAATTAAATCCTTTACCTCGGAAGTTGCCCCATGATAACAACCTACCATCAACTGATAAAATGTCGCCGACATGAATGATTTCTTTTGCGAAGAGCTTTTTGCTAAAAACTGGTTTATTATCACTGCGTATAGAAACTGATTGTTCCATAATATTTCATCAAGGACCTGATTGCTGGATGAAATTCGCTTATCATTGATAGTGGACCATGCAGTTAAGCAATCTCGATAAAAACTTGGGAAGTGGTCGCGCGAGATATCAGAGGGATTGAAGTTACAGCGCAAAATAAAATCGCCCCCATAACCTCTTAAAAATAGGATAGAACAGCTTCCCAAGGTCTGAAATAGCTCTCTGTAAATTTTTTGAGAGTCATTATGCGTTTTGTGGTAATTACGGATTCAATGTGAGGCATACGTAGACCTCCATCCTTGTAATCAATGATAAGCGCAAGCCGTTTAATCTTATCTTTTCCTTTCCATAGAAATTTAAACATTATAGAGTTGACTGTTTTAATTATGGTTTTGTCAAGGATGATCAGGGATGCACGATACATGAATCTAGGTAAAGCAAGAGCTTTGACGATTTGAATCTTACCCATTACTGTGAGATTTCTCCACTGCCAAGAGTTTAAGGTCTTTTTTAGCGACCCTAAGATTGCG
This sequence comes from Pachyseris speciosa, assembly GCA_016490735.1. Classification (NCBI taxonomy): domain Eukaryota; kingdom Metazoa; phylum Cnidaria; class Anthozoa; order Scleractinia; family Pachyseridae; genus Pachyseris; species Pachyseris speciosa. Next base: position 83,706 of record JAEMWC010001056.1, read on the forward strand.
CTGAAGTTTAGTTCTTGTTTCAAACGCCAGTTATATGTGAAAAAGACACCAATAATCTTTATAGGTTTATTGACTATTTCAATGCTAAGCGATTCCTCGCAATTATGACAACTGCCTAGCCAATACGCTTCGGTTTTTTCATCGTTTAATTTTAAACCCGAGCATTCACCGAAAAGTCTCAATGTGTTGAACAAATTGTCTAATGAAGCTTTATCGAGCAAAAATGTAGTGAGGTCATCAGCATTGGCTGCTAATTTAATTTCTCTGTTATCTATACGAAAACCTTTAATGTCTGGGTCAGTGCGGATTGTAATTTGCAGAATTTCGAGAGCCACAATTAACAAATAAGGTGACAGGGGATCACCTTTCCTTACACCTCTTTGAATCTCAAATAAAGGGGTGGAGAAACCATTATTAGTCACACAGCTCGAGATGTTGGTGTAGAAACCCAGTTTAATCTTATCTTTTCCTTTCCATAGAAATTTAAACATTATAGAGTTGACTGTTTTAATTATGGTTTTGTCAAGGATGATCAGGGATGCACGATACATGAATCTAGGTAAAGCAAGAGCTTTGACGATTTGAATCTTACCCATTACTGTGAGATTTCTCCACTGCCAAGAGTTTAAGGTCTTTTTTAGCGACCCTAAGATTGCGCTGAAGTTTAGTTCTTGTTTCAAACGCCAGTTATATGTGAAAAAGACACCAATAATCTTTATAGGTTTATTGACTATTTCAATGCTAAGCGATTCCTCGCAATTATGACAACTGCCTAGCCAATACGCTTCGGTTTTTTCATCGTTTAATTTTAAACCCGAGCATTCACCGAAAAGTCTCAATGTGTTGAACAAATTGTCTAATGAAGCTTTATCGAGCAAAAATGTAGTGAGGTCATCAGCATTGGCTGCTAATTTAATTTCTCTGTTATCTATACGAAAACCTTTAATGTCTGGGTCAGTGCGGATTGTAATTTGCAGAATTTCGAGAGCCACAATTAACAAATAAGGTGACAGGGGATCACCTTTCCTTACACCTCTTTGAATCTCAAATAAAGGGGTGGAGAAACCATTATTAGTCACACAGCTCGAGATGTTGGTGTAGAAACCCAGTTGATAAAGGATTGGCTAAAGTTAAAGGATTTTAAAGCCCTTAGTAAGAAATCCCAGCTTATGGAATCAAACGCCTTTTCAAAGTCAAACGCAACTAACAGTCCAGGGAGTTGTTTGATTCTCGTGAATTCCATGATATCATCAATGGTTCTTACGGCGTCGAAAATAGTTCTACCTTTAACATACGCGTATTGATCTGCACTAATAATATGGGGGAGGACTTTGATTAGCTTTAAGGCTAGGGCTTCGAGGCGATTTTTGTATCCACGTTTAGTAACGAGATTGGCCGCCAATTCGATTTCTTGATTGCTCTTCTATCTCGGTTTTTCTTTTCAACCAGTCTAATCACAGCTTGCTTTTGGGAGTTTGATAGTTCTCCGTATACAAATGAATAATTATATGAGTCAGTTAGAAGTTGGCCAAGAAGAGGCCAAAATTACTTATAAAATTCAGGGGTAAGGCCGTCATTTCCGGGTGATTTTCCGTTAGGAAAGTTCTTTAACGCATTGTAACATTCGTCCTTGGATAGACTGCCTTCACAAAGAAAACGTAACGTGGGTACTTGAGCCTGAGCATTAGCTATGCCATGCTGATGAGGCCTAACAAGGTCGAAACAGCTGTCCATGGCTGCTAATGCTTGGGCTCAATCTTTGCTTTGGTAGATTTAAGGGGTAATGCCCGCTACCTTGTGGCCTTAGTGCCTTTTGAGTGGCTTCAGCTTACTTGATCACATTAATTTGTGAAGTATCCTTGCCTTCACAAAGGGCTTTTTGATCTTCAGTTAAAACCGGCATATGGTCGACGTTATCCAGGAAACAAGAAAAACCATCTTGCGACGCAGTAGATGTTTGTTTAGTATACAGAGATTTATAATAATTTTCAAGTTCTTTTAAAATACGTTGTGAATCTAGAATAACCTTGCCCTGATTGTCGAGTACTCTACGAATAGATGTCTTGCGGGATGAATTTTTTTCTAGATTAAGAAAGAACTTAGAGTTCTTTTCACCGTTTTCATACCAATTCCATTTAGATCTTAAAATTTTACCTGGTACGATAAAGTCAGAGACTTTCATATTCATTTTTGGCATTTTCTAGCTGCGAAATATTTTCAGCAGAGGGGGCCAAATTGCATTTTTCCTCACATTGTTGCAGTTTGTCTTCCGCCTAAGATAACTGAGCTCTGCGTTCTCGGGCCTTCTCTTTACTATATTTTATTGTCACTTGCCTGATTCGGTATTTGACAAGATCCCACAAAAGTCGCTTATCAAGAATATCCGTAAACTCGGCTAACCACTCCGCGTATTTAGAATTAATAAGTTGAGTATAATTCTTGTCCTCAAGAAGACTGGAGTTGAATTTCCAGTATGAAGGTCCGAAGGGAAGGTCTTTAAGGCTGTTCACACTAAGCGAGATTGCGGAGTGATCAGATTTAATGGCTATAGTGATTTGGACGTTTTCTATATCATCCTGCATATCATTGGATATCAACCAGTAATCAATGCGCCTCTGGATAAAGGGTTTTTTTTGCCTCCAAGTGAACTGTTTTTTATTGGGATTAATTATCCTCCAAATGTCAATAAGGTTGAATGCGGACGTTAGATCTTCGACTGATTAACTAAACCGTTTTTTTGGTTTCAATTTTGCCGCCAGAGTTGTCAAGGTCGGCATCTCGATGGACATTGAAATCGCCCCCGATAATGATTTGAGACTGGGGGTCAAAATCTAACTCGTCTAAAATGGTTGTTGTTTTCTCATAGAATGTCCATTGTTCATTTTGCTTAGTTGGTGCGTACAAATTTAAAAGAACATATGGAGACTCCTGAATCAACGCCTCGACGAGAATAAAGCGACCGTTTTCGTCACATTTGACTCTTTTCAATTCGCATTGAAGTTGATCACTAATCAGCACAAGCACGCCCCTACTATGACTAGTCCCATGGCTATAAATCATCTCACCACGCCATTGAAATTTCCAGTTGTTGGCAATGTCAGGTGTGCTGTACGTTTTTTGAAGAAAGATCAAGTCAGCCTTTTGTTTTTGTATCCAGGTAAAAATAGATTTGCGTTTTCCAAAGTCACGAATCCCTCGAGCATTTAGAGACAAGAGCTTAAAATTAACTTCTCCCATGGTGAGTTAAAGAAGTGAAAAATACGAAATAATAGGAAAAGGGGACAAAAAATCATGGTTGCATGCCACTGAGAAGCCAGTAAGAAGCGAAACTAAAACTAAAATATTGAAGGTGACAAGGGAGGACAATGCACATATACTTAAACATACAAAGAGTGGTAAAAATTCTGCACTTAATCCATACTCACCGCCCCAAGACGAGTTGTTGGGCATTCTTCTGCATGTAGACATGCTGGCTCCCAAGTGGCAACAATGCATTAAAATTACTAGTGTCCGCTAAAATTTACACAAATCATATGATTAAAAAAAAAATACAAAATTAATAACAAACAAAGCGTACAAGAAACTTGGGAAATCTGAAAAATAACAAAATTGTTCGCCCATGCTATTATTCTAGAGGAGTATCTGGCGCGATGTACTTTCCATTTATAAACAATTGATGCGCATGCGCCTTGCTAAAGTGGGCCTTGTAACCTTTGCTTAGAGCGTCTTGAAACTTCTTCTGTTACTTTTTCCTTAACTGATAAAGTTCCTTAGGCATATCTTCATATATAAAAAAGTTCTTTCCCTTTAAATGCTGGCGCGCTTTGTTCATGACTTTTTCTTTATCGGAGTACCGTAGGAAGCGAGCAATGATCGGACGAGAGCCATTTGTTTTAAGCTTTCCCAGCCGGTGGATTCTTTGAAAGACAATTCTATCTCTGGGATTGTCAATCTTCAGCTCTTGTTCCATAAAATTGTAGATGATGTCTTTTGTGTTCTCAGGTTGAGTGTTACTGTCGCGCTAACTGCTCTCCGAATTCTCCCCAATACCAAAAAATTTTACATTTTCTCTCCTACTGTACGCCTCCAAATAGAGGACCTCTTTTTTTCCATTTCTCTAGCTCAAATTCAGCGGCTTTGGCGTTCTTCTTTATGTCGGATATATCATCTTCATTCAAGGCAATACTTTCCTCGAGTTCGTCAGCTTTCTTATCAGTCATTTTAGCTTTCTCGTCAAGTTTCTTAACATCCATATTAAGCTTACTTATAGATTATTCTATTCCGGCCACAGTTGTGTAGACGTTATCCAAGCGACGTTCAATGATATCTAATTTCTCAAGACGCTTCAAGAATCGATCTAATTTCTCACCCATGTCCTCCGCTATTGAGGCAGCGTCTAAAACGGCGTCAGTCGATTCTTCTGCTTCATCTTCTTCCGATATGTCTCTAGCTTTTTTCTCCTCTGGGGAGGAGGTCGATGAGCGCATTTTTCTCTTCGCGGACATAATATGTAGTACTGCCAACGGAGCGAGCACAGACACGTCTTACTCCGCCATCTTGATTTCACCCCACCCTTTTAAGTGGAGGTGATTGCATGGGATAACGAAAGTATCGTCACGGTCACTTTACCTCAAGGTCATTTTTGTCTACAGTGTAACGTGCTCCACAAAATAGTTGTAGGATAATTGCTTCACGTAGCCTCATGTTTCAGTTGTATACATTACAATTTTTTAATTACTTAAAAAGTTAAATTTACCCAAAACCAACACCTAATGTGGTGCAAGAAAAGACTAATTAATATCCAATATTGACCAGGTGATTGCTGTTGTAATAGCTTTCTAAGATAATTGCAGTGTTATTTGTGTTTCCTACGAAACACAGAGTCAGTACCCACAATCGACTCTCAGCCTTTATTTCATATACTAGTATGCCTATCAGCAGTGAATGCTGACGTGCAAGTATGGTGAAAGGTCGTGAAAGGGATAGATTGTGCAGCTGTTACATGTAGAGATTGTACTAAAAACAAAAAGAACCGGAAGCGGAAACGAGTCTTGTGTATGACGTACTCATCCGGGTTATCAAAAAAGAGAGCACAAGTTGAACGAGCGACGAGAGGAGAAAGAAACGAAATAAACATGTGAAGCATGTGAAGTGTAAAAATGTTTTACGGTTTATTTGTGGACGCATGAGACAAGGGTGACATTTTGGCGACCCTGCCAGGACGAACTTCGATTCTCAAGTCCGTGGGACGTTATTTGTTGTCAAGGGAAGCAGAAATGGTCAGAATTGGAGCTAAGGAGATTGTGAGTGGAGCGGTATGAACACGTGGATTTGCAGTTGAGGAGACAAGCGGCGACCGAAAACAGTCAGATGCGTACGGTAGGACTTTACAATATTGGGCTCTGTGACGGTGGAGTACATTCGCTAGTTGTTTTGTGTTTGGCGAAGTGAACGAGTTGATTCTGTAGGCTCACTGTTACCGGAATTACAGCGTTTGCGCTAGGTTACTTGTGTTCAGTTTGGAAATAAATTTTCGCGGTTAGAATTAATTATGGAACAATTACAACTCCAAGTAGAGTCTCGATTGTTCGAACAAGATGAGAAGGGTTTGTCTGAAATGATAGAACTATTGGGAATCGACGATGACCCTGCGGGTAAAAGTAAGATGCAGAGAATCAAAATTATTACGAAAACCATCGACAGCAAAATGGCGGGCGATGAAAAGGAATCACGAGCATGCCTCGAACAGTTACTTGCTTTTGTGACCGGCAATGTACCCCCCTCGAAGAGGTAGAGCAAAAACCAGCAGCTTCAGGAGTAAAAACGGAGAAACAATCTTCTGACGGAGGACCTAAACAAGAAAAGGGAGTGGAAGATATATTGAGTCAGTTAGCGAAAACAAAGTCGAGTTCATCTTTGCTACGTCGGGAATTAAAAATTTCTGGTCAGATCGGCGAACCAGGGCAAACGGAGAAACTAACTTTTGTTTCCTTAATGCACCAGATAGACTCAGGGCTAAAACGTGGTTACCAAGAAAATGAAATTGTAGATGCAGTGATTCGTGCCATCTCTCCGCACAGTAGTCTTCGGAGCTATGTTGAGACTCTAAGTGACCTCTCACTAGCTAAGCTACGAAGGATCCTTCGTGTCCATTATAGAGAGAAAACAGCCTCAGAAGTATACCAACAATTGACCACCGTGTGCCAACACAGTAGTGGTGAATCCCCACAACAGTTCCTTCTCCGTGCACTGGATTTGCGTAACAAGGTTAATTTTGCAAGTAAGGAGTCAGATTGCGAGTTCAATTACGGTGCATCCCTGATTCAGAAAACCTTTGTAAAATCATTTGAAACTGGTCTTCGTGATGACATCCTTGCATCTAACTTAAGACCCACCTTACGCACCTCGGGACTCACCGATGAAGAGCTCATGCGGCAGGTGAATGAATTAGCCTCGCAGCAAGCAGAAAGGAGTTCCAAGCTGGCTAGTGAACGCCAAAAGTCTGCCAAAGTTCATACATGTGAGGTAGGCAAAGACGAGAGAGAAGCAAAAGCTAAGAATGCAACTACAGATGGAGGTCAGCAGCTTTTGCTAGAGATTCGTCAGATCAAGTCAGAGATAAATTATCTCAAGGATCAAGTCAATCGTCGAGGGAGCCAAGCAGAAAATCCTAGCTGGCGTGGGCCATCCTACAGGGGTCGTGGGCGTGGTTATCAGCCAAACCGTACAAGTTGGGGTTGTCAGAATTGCAAGCAGAGGGGAAGAGGAGAGGAATGTAATCATTGCTTTGCTTGTGGTGACTCGGGACATGTGGCTCGGGAATGTTACCGTAACGAGAACCGGGGTAGTCGACAGGGAAACGGTCGACGACTATTCCGGCGGGACGCGGAATAGTCGACAACAGTAGTAACAAGTCCCTCCGATGTAATGGTTGTTGGAAAGTTCAGTCAGGAAAGGCAAAGTTCTTACAATGTTCAAAGTGCAAGGTCTGACGTATTGTAGCCGGAATTGTCAGAAGAAACACTGGCAGGAACACAAAGTGTTGTGTAATGCGATTGAGTACCTGTCAAACAAAGCAAAACAAGAGAATGCGGATCCCAGTAGTAGCACCTTTGTCAGTCACCTAACACCACAGCAGCATGCCACAGTAGTAGGATTGGTAGGAAAGAGGTGTACTGTTAAGGGGGAGATCAATGGCCAAAAGGTAGATGTACTTTGGGACACTGGGCCCAGGTTTCCTTAATATCTTACCAGTTAGTAAGAAGGAATTTCCCTGGGATCACTATTAAGAACATATCAGAGTTGTTAAATTCTGAACTGAACCTGACCGCAGCCAATGGTGGTGACATGCCATACATAGGATGGGTGGAGCTTAACTTTAGACTACTGTCGTCTAAGGAGGAATTGACAGTTCCCTTTCTTGTTACAGACCAGTCATTAGACACGCCAATAATCGGCTTTAACGTGATTGAGGAGATTGTTAAAAACAGTAGTGAGGATGCTATGCTACATCAAGAAATTACTTCAAGTTTTACTGAGTTAAATGGCAAAAATGCTTCAGCATTAGTGAATTTTATTCAGAGCCGTAATCAAAGTGATCTCTGCTTGATCAAGACCATGAAGCATGATACTATTATACCTCCCAGACAAAGTCAAAGTGTGCCTTGCAGAGCAAACACGGGACCTGTAGAGAGAACTACTCCAGTACTGTTTGAACCGGATGAGTCTAACCCATGGCCTAGCGGGTTGGAGATTACAGAGACTTTGTTGACTGTAAAGAAAGGGAAATCAAGTAAAGTGGAAATTGACATTGTTAACAATACCAACCATGATATCAGACTTCCGGGACGAACTTTGCTCGGGCGACTACAACTGGTACAATCAGTTACACCAGTAGAAGTTAGGTTAAAGGACTCTAATGGGAACATGAAAACACCTGATGAACAGAGTACAGAAGCAAATGTTGCTGATCAGGCTACAACATGTACTGGAAACGCCGGAGGCCCTCCGCTTATACCCCTACAAGCTGAAGAACCTTTGAGTACTCCATCACACATAAGGGACATAGACCTAAGTGGTCTCAATGCCCATCAGAAGGACGTGGCACTTAAATTACTTACCGAGGAAGCAGATTCATTTGCAAGGGATGACAGTGATGTTGGTTGTATTAGAGACCTTGAGTTAAACTTGGATCTTGAGGATCAAACCCCTGTTCAGAAGAACTATGTGGCAGTGGCAAAACCACTATACCCAGAGGTAAAGGCTTATATTGAAGATTTGTTAAATCGTGATTTCATCCGAAAGTCCTCCTCGTCCTACAGTTCACCGGTTGTTTGTGTCAGAAAGAAGGACCAAAGTTTGCGGCTATGCGTGGATTACAGAGCACTGAACAAGAAAACGCGACCTGATCGCCACCCGATACCGAGGATACAAGAGACTTTAGATAATCTCGGCGGGAACTCTTGGTTTTCAGTACTAGACCAGGGCAAAGCTTACCATCAAGGATTCATGAGCGCTAAAAGTCAGCCTTATACAGCATTTATCACTCCATGGGGTCTCTACGAATGGGTGAGGATCCCATTCGGACTCTCCCGAGCCCAGGGGCTTTCCAACGATTTATGGAGAACTGTCTAGGAGACTTACGAGATACTGTTTGTATACCCTATCTGGACGATATAATCATATTCAGTGCGTCCTTTGAGGAACATGTTGAACATACACGCAAAGTCCTGCGTCGGCTGCGAGAGCATGGAGTCAAACTCAAACCGCGGAAGTGTAAACTGTTCAAAAAAGAAGTTGTATTTCTTGGACGCGTGGTGTCTGAGGAGGGCTACAAACTAGATCCAGTATCAAGCCAGTGCTTTCTCTCAAGGAATCATCTCCAAAGACAGTTAATGAAGTGCGCAAACTAATGGGGTTCTTAAACTACTATCGTCGATATATAAAGAACTTCTCAAAAATTGCAAAACCAATCTATGATTTAATCAAGATAACAGATCAACCTTCTGAAGAGTCCATGAGAGGAAAACCAAGGCAAGGAAAGAGGAACCCTTCACAGTTACCGCCAAGGCACCCAGTCGTCTGGACCACCTCTCACCAATCCGCACTAGATAAACTTATTGATTGTCTGACGTGTGCTCCAGTCATGGCCTACCCAAACTTTGAGAAACCGTTTGTCCTTCATACAGATGCCTCTAAGGATGGGCTTGGTGCTGTGCTGTACCAACACCAAAATGATATCCTTCGCGTTGTTGCTTATGGGTCACGCACTTTGACTCCTGCCGAGAAGAATTACCACTTACATTCGGGAAAGTTGGAGTTCCTTGCACTAAAGTGGGCCATCTGTGACCAGTTTAGAGATTACCTTTATTACGCCCCAAGCTTCAAAGTGTACACAGATAATAATCCGCTTACTTATGTCCTGTCCTCGGCAAAACTTAACGCCACAGGCCTCCGCTGGATAGGTGACTTGGCTGATTTTAATTTCACAATTCACTACCGACCGGGAAAAGCGAACATTGATGCTGATACATTGTCGCGAATGGCGCTTGATGACATTGCTTATATGGAGTCGTGCACAGAGGTTATACCGCATGAAGTCCTCCAGACTGTCGTGTGTTCTGCAAAGCTTCAAGAGGAAGGAACAGTGAATTGGATCTCAGCTCTTTCATGGGACCCTGCTACACTCGAATCAGATATGTCTGGTGGAGGAAAACCTAGTGTACCGCAACTTGACGTAAAACAAGCACAAACTGCGGATCCAGTCATCAATCGAGTAAGAGAGTTGATTCAGTGTGGATTGCGCCCAACGACAGCCGAGAAAAAGAAAGAGCCAAGGGATGTGCAGCTGCTCCTTCATGAATGGAATAGCCTGTCAGTTGACAAGGATGGGATACTACAACGGTGCACAAGAAGTCGTACTCAAATCATCATTCCAAAAAAACTGCGCTCACTGATTCTTAAGGAGTTGCATGAGAAAATGGGTCATCTCGGAGCGGATCGCACTTTACACCTAGCCAGAGAGCGCTTCTATTGGCCACACATGCAGAGCGACATTGAGCACTATATTGGGCATGTCTGTCAATGTGTTAAACGTAAACCTCCGACTCTCAAGATCAGGGCTCCATTACAACCCATCACCACTACTGCACCGTTCGAACTGATTGCTATCGATTTTCTCCATCTGGAGAAGAGCAGTGGAGGGTACGAATATATTCTTGTTGTGATGGACCACTTTACCCGCTATGCGCAAGCTTATGCTACAAAGAACAAGTCAGCCAGAACAGTCGCTCAGAAGCTTTACAATGATTTCGTCCTTCGATTCGGCTTTCCTTTAAAGATTCACCATGACCAGGGAGGAGAGTTCGAAAATCGCCTTCACCGAGAGCTAGAGAAGTTGTGCGGCGTGGACACTCCCGCACCACCCCTTATCATCCACAAGGGAACGGACAAGTTGAACGATTCAACCGCACTTTGTTGAATATGCTCCGCACCCTACCAGAGACACAGAAATCACGGTGGGCAGATCACCTTAATCAAGTCGTACACGCATATAACTGCACGAAGAACGAGGCTACTGGGTTCTCTCCTTTTTATCTGCTATTTGGCCGCCACCCTCGTCTGCCAATCGACCTGATCTTTGGCATTGACAGGACAGCTAACCAAGGCAGCCATACTCAATATGCAGCGCAGTGGCAGAAGGCGATGTCAGAGGCCTATGAACTAGCAAACAAACGGGCAAATGAAGGGAGCGACAGAGCCAAACAACTCTACGATCATCATGTCCGAAGTTCAGTGTTGCAACCCGGAGATAGAGTGCTTGTGCGGAATTTAAGCGAACGGGGCGGCCCAGGTAAACTTCGCTCGCACTGGGAAGACCGAATTCATGTGGTGATTAGCCGTAAAGGTGAGGACAGTCCAGTCTATGAGGTCAAACCTGAGACAGGTCCAGGTGGAGCACGAATTCTGCACAGAAACCTGTTGCTGCCATGCAACCATCTACCAGTAGATGTTGCGAGTAAGACCCCTCACAGACAGAAGTCTCTGAAAGAAATTAGGAGAGAGACAAATCAGACGCCTACAACACTTGTGGAAGAGTCGTCAGACGACGAAAGCGAGCATTACGAGTTGAACTTCGAACCTGAACGGCAACCAGAACTACAAACTGACCATTCCGCGGAGTCAGTGTCTGAGGATATTGCCTGGGAATCAGCGACCGTCTCAGACAGAGGAGAGGGAGAAGATGGTTGCTCGGCAGATGAAAAGCAGGAACATCACCCCCCTGTAGAGGAGACATCACCCCTCCCTGAAGCAAGTGAGAATGAGGCAGGACCATCGACCCCAGGTAACACTAGCCAGGAAGGCGCCTCTATAGCAGAGTCTAGACCTCAGCGTGACAGACGTCCCCAGCGGTCTTGACTTATGACACTCTTGGAAACCCAGTGTACCAGGCTAGAGCTGTTGTGCAATCACTTACCAATGACAGTGTACCGTTACAATCTACTTCATATGCGCAAGGTCCTCCTCTTGCGTGGCAAACAAGTTTACCAGCTACCTGGGAGCCCGTACCCCAATGACCATGCAGCCGTTTCCCTCATTTCATTATCCAATGATCTTTGGCTACCAGGGGATGCCTCCAGCAAACCTTAGTTATCCAGTGAACGTTGGTTGCCATGGACTATATCCAGTGACCTATGGACACATGCAAATGCGAAGCTCCACATTTTAAGAATGCTGTTCGAAAAAAAACCTTAGTTCCGTTTTGTTAAAAAGAGAAAAAAAAATAACACTTAGATTTCTTTTTCTTGCTCAAGACACCGTCAGAAATAAGTAGACCTTTAAGGAGGGTGAGCCCTCAGGATAGGAAATGTTACCAGAACACTGAATGGCTGCAGCCTTTATGGATTATTGGTACCAATGTCATTACGTAGAAGATGAAATGAGTCAAAGAAGAAAGGATCCTTTAAGTCAGTTTTATTGTACGGGAAACGTGGACTGTTTTGTAGCATTTCCTTAGGAGAATTATCTCTCTAGTTTACTGTCGTGATTGTTCTTTCACATTTTCATTAAGTGTCAGGGACGACACTTTTCCTCGGAGGGGATGTATGTTACATGTAGAGATTGTACTAAAAACAAAAACAACCGGAAGCGGAAACGAGTCTTGTGTATGACGTACTCATCCGGGTTATCAAAAAAGAGAGCACAAGTTGAACGAGCGACGAGAGGAGAAAGAAACGAAATAAACATGTGAAGCATGTGAAGTGTAAAAATGTTTTACGGTTTATTTGTGGACGCATGAGACGAGGGTAACACAGCCTCCTTTCCAACAGTTGTAGCATGTTACGCAATGGTTTGAAATCTGTTTCCTTCTAGATATCACGAGGGCGCTGCTGCCCAGCAACTTTTAATTGCATGGGTAAGAGGTTGCCAGGGCTACAAATTTTTCTTTGATCAAGTTGCCAGTGCAGGGTCTAACTGCTCAAAAGTGGGTTCACTTGACTCTAAACAAAATCATTAATCCTGGTTTAATGTTAATCCTGGTTTGAGTAGCCGGACCGAGAACTCGGTACAAGCAAAACACAGGTTAATTTTCAACAATATAATTTAGCACTGAACTAATTCTAGGTTTAGGCAGGGACGTATGACGAATCGACAAATGTACCCGGGAGGTGTGATTGTTGCCAGTTTGTGTTCTGAAAAGGAAAGAAATTTGGTCAGAAATCCAACAAACTTGCATAAGCCGCCATTCATTTTGTGATGTCGCGATGTCTTGTAACAGTGCAGCTCAGAAATACAGTAAAAACCCGCGTGTAAGAACCTAGAAAATTAAGAACCTCCTGGCAGAAATTTGCTACTTTAATACCCCAAAATATAAGAACCTGTTTAGCCAAAAAAATTCCAACAGGTTCTTATATGTGGGGTTAAACTATTTTATTTATAATATTTTACCAAAAAGGTTGTCTTTAGAGATCAAAAAATTGCACAGTGAAACTAAAAATGCACAATGTATGTTAAATGTGAACTGTTGTTGATTATAAGCATTTATTCTATAAAATAACAGTTTTTAATGAAGAACAAACCATATATTATACTATTTTCTACTCCGTAAAAATTAAGAACCTAATTAAGAACCTACTTAGCCTAAAATGCCAGCAAGTACCCCAAAATATAAGAACCTGTTTTGCCAAACTCTAAAAATGTAGGTTCTTACACGCGGGTTTTTACTGTACCTGAACTTCGCATATTATACGAGCGTATTTTGTAGTGTAAGCGCGTAGATGTCTCTTTGCCCGGGGGGGGGGGGAGGCACTCCCATGTATGGGCTAAATAGGTACGTGCCGCGGAATAGGGTATGGTTTTTGAGGTTCTCGATCCTTAAATAGCGTATCATTTTTGACCATGTTGGCATAGTGTTCCCGGTGTGATCCTTAGAAAGGTTGCCACATAAGCGGAAAATAAATGATCTGTTAAAGTTAAAGTATTAGCAAAGGTATTTAATAAAGATCGTGTTGACCCATTCAAGCTATTTTCAGTTTTTGTTTTTCCCTTGCATAAGGTGTCATTTTTCAGGTTTGGGCCTTTTAAAAATAGGGTATCAATTTTCGTTTGCTTCATCCTTAAATAGGGTCAGGGTTTACGACCCTTCGCGGCACACACCTATCCAAAATTTATGGGAGTACCTCCCCCCCCCCCCCCCCCCCGGTCTCTTTGTCATGCATTCCCATAAATTCTCTATATGAAGCATTGTTGGTCAAACAAAGGAAAATGAATCTGGGAATGAAAAAGCGCCAGGTTTCAAAGCGAAGTTTGCATATTGTTAAAACGTCAATGAAAGCTATCATATTTCGAGTTTTTCGATCACTTCGCAAATTCACCGACAAACTCCCGTTTATTAACACTTACTTGATCTTTAGCTCGCATTGGCAAGTCGTTTGCGAAATATTTACTGTCTGAAGCGTTCGCGATCCAGTTGAATTTGATACAAATCGCTCATTCAAACGGTAAAATACTCTTTATTTAACCAAAGGAATGTTTATCAAAGTTTCTGTGCCGCGCCGCTCACGTTTAGATATTTTTTTCTTCAAGGAAGAGTGCTGTGTTTCGGCACGCGTCACGCGTCGGCAGGCAATGTCGACCTACCGAATGTTTACATTTGAAAGAAATTAGGAAGCGTGCATTTTACAGTATTTTGTAACTGCTGGATTTTCAAGAGTCATGAAAAAGAATCATGAAATTTGCTCGCTTAAACTCGTTCGACCTAAAATAACCCGGGTAAGTAACACCGAGTAGAGCCGAGAATTTTTTCTTAACCGAGGCATTCTTTTCTCACAGTGGGGAGAAGCTGAGAAATCATTGATCTCGGCAAAGATAAGACGCAAAACAAATTGTTCGACAAACCCCACTTTTAAGCGTTTAAGATCCCAAGATTGCATCCAAGATAAATAAAAGTTAAACGTTGATAAAAGGATAGTTTAATTCATGTGGGAGGAAAACTGGCAATTGAGCATTCGGAAATAACCCATATTGAGCCTTGTCACGTTTGCGCCAAGATCATGTCAACTTAAATTTACATAAGTTAACATGACGAATAAGCGTTGCAAAAAACGCCGGGGTGAATCCGAAATAAACGTATCATTAACGAGAAATTTCCATAAATAAAGGATTCAATTGATACGATTGAAGGAAAGGATAAGTAATGTAGAATATTTCATTTCTCCTGCTCGGCTGTGAAGTAGGCTCTAGACTGGATGAAACCAACAACATTCAACGCGGTTTTGCAAATCAAAACTTATCTGTGTTAATTTCTTTCGTATAAAAGAAATCAGCTTGTGAATTAAATTTACTTTTGATAGGACATGAAATAAGCAATCTTCTGCAGAATTGCTATTCCAAGAGGCTAACGGAGTAGTGAGAAAATTCCGAACAGAAGTGTAAATATTCGAGCCCAGGAGAAAGCACATCAGAAGAAATACGGAGTGCAAGGCATTGTGGTTGAATTTGTGGGAACAGCGCAAGGCATTGTGGTAGAAAGTTTGAGGCTTGATTCGCTTGCCGATTATATCTGCTGACTTCGCTCAGTCGCTTCAGGCTCCTTCGCTGCGTCAGCAATTATTCATATTCATTTCTTTCACGGGAACATATGAACCCACAACTGACCTGCTCCCAACATCAGTGGCTTCATAGCCCAGTTGGTCAGAGCATCGCACCGGTATCCGGGGTCACGGGTTCCGTTGAAGTCCTGAATCTTTTTAGGCTTCTTTACGCAATTATATAAATTGCGTTCACAACTGCGAGGATCATTTAATTTATTCATTTTATTTCATTTCCCAGCTCATATATGATTTATTTCATATTCATCATTCACACTCTTCTCTTTCATGGGAACATATGAACCCACAATTGACCTGCTCCCAATGTCAGTGGTCAGTTGGTTAGAGCATCGCACCGGTAACGCAGAGGTCACGGGTTCAAACCCCGCTGAAGTCCTGAATTTTTTCAGGCTTCGCATAAATTGCGTTTACAACTGTGAGGATAATTTCTTCATTTCATTTCATTTCATTTCATGTCCGCAGTTCATATATGATTTATTTCATATTCTCATTCATTCATTCTCATTCTCTTTATTGATATTCAAGTAAGAGTTCATATACCATTAACAATGTATATCTTCCTAGCCTTTCTAACTTTTTAAATTTTGATGAGTTCCTTTTACCTCCTCCTCCTCTTTACCAGAAAATCCAAACTTGCAAGTACAGCGGTAAGAACACGGGTGTTGTTGCATATGGCATTTATGTCACAGACAGGAGAAGCAGTGCATTCGTCCACATCTAAAGAACAAACAACAACTTCAGCTACAAGCCACATACCGAACTTTGCTCACCTCGTACTAATTTCTACCATGGCCTAATTACGCCAATGAAGCATGGATATCTGATACCAGTACATTCTCTTTGATTTACTGTGATATCAGGTCTTATCTATCATTCAACTAAACTTTACTATGTTCTTCAGTCAGCAAAGCCGTTTTTATATATGATGTCACAAAGCCGTTTTTATATATGGTGTCACTCACTACAATGTCTTTTTACCTTTACAAGTACTTCCGTCACCAGAGAATCCGAGCTTGCAAATACAGCGGTACGAACCAAGGGTGTTGTTGCTCATAGCGTTTACGTCACAGACCGGAGAAGAAGCAGTGCATTCATCGAAATCTAAAAACAATTTAGCTAGCATCAGATCTTATACTACAGGCAAAAGTAAAGCACGGAGCTCTGGAGATCACACCCTGATCACACCCGGAAGAATCATTGAGCACTCCTTTAATATTAACTTTCGAATAATATCCAAGTCAGGGTGTTCCATTAATTGACGTCTTCGTCGATTAACCCTGAATGGATCTTTTTAAGCATTTTTTGTCCGCGGCATTATGAAAATATGCGAGCTTTCTTCTTAGTCGAGGGCAGCTTTACATTTATGTTCTTGAATGAGTCATGGCGATGGTAATTATGGTCATGGTCATGCTCACGTTGTTTTGGTGATGTTGTTGACGTAGATGGGCTGGTGAAACTGATGGTAATGATGACGCACGAATGCTAATGGTAAGAACTGAGACGATGATGGTAAACATGATAATGGTGATGGGCAGAATGACGAGGATGACAGTGGTGACTACGAGGTTGATGATGGTGAAGAAGGAAGCGACGAGTAGTAGGAGGACGAGTAGGACGGTGAGCTAAACCAAAAGTTTGAGTTAACTCACCTTCCGTCTTCATATCACAATGCGGGAATACTGTCATCTCCGATTTTATGGAAGACAGCCAGTAGTTTCCGCTGACCGCTTGCCCCTCGCTCGCCTTTATTTCTTTGCATACATACATACATACATACATACATACATACATACATACATACATACATACATACATACATACATACATACATACTTTATTTATTTATACACGGTAAAATCTTCAGTTTGTAGTACATTAATAAAATTAATTAAAACAACACTGTTTTACAAGATTGCCGTGTGGGAGCCCGATTGACAATCGCTGTAAAATTTGTCAAGTTCCCTTTTAAAATATCCAAGAGAGTCTGATTTTCTTAAATTTACGGGTAGGCTATTCCATAGTAGCGCCCCGCTGTAGGTCAAGGAACGCTTACAATAGTTCGTGCGTGGCTTTGGCAGGTTTAGTTTAATCTCAGAATCTCTTAAGTTATACGGTGTACTACGGATGCTAAATAAATCCTGCAGGTACGCTGGGGAAGCCCTTTAACTATTTTAAACATTAACATTGCCTTAATCTTTTTCCTGCGTGTGGAGAGATTGTCCCATTTGAGCCTATTTAGGAGGATACTGGCACTGGTGTCATAACTGGACCTGGTAATGACCCTGGCAGCCCTATTTTCCCAAACAGGGCAGCAATAGTCAAAGTGGGGCAAAATCAACGCTTGGTAGATTTGAAGAGCGGCACTTTCGGAAATGAATGGTCTTATTCGTTTAAGGGCGCCTATGGCTGAGGATATCTTCTTACTAATTTCTTCTATATGTTTTGTCCATAAAAGGTGTTCGTCAATAAACAAGCCCAGCGATTTAGCTTCTTCGACTTTTTTGATCGATTTCCCGTCGATCTCAATATCGATCTGATTATTCGATAGAGAATGTATTCCTTGATTTGACCCAATTACCATGAATTCAGTTTTAGCGATATTAAGGCTTAACCTATTGGTTATAAGCCAGCGCTGAAGATTTCTTAGTTCTAAGTTTACAGCATTCTCAAGATCAGTCATTGTACTGGCAGCGAAGGTTATATTAGTATCATCGGCGAAAATTCTAGGAGAGGCTGAAGTGAGGCAATTAGGAAGATCATTAATATAGACTAAGAATAGGAGTGGACCAAGATTGCTACCTTGTGGGACGCCGCAAGAGACTGGGGCAGTATTTGATAAATGGCCATTTGTGCTGCATTTTTGGCTTCGGTCAGAAAGATAAGATTCAAACCACTTAAGACTACTCGTGTCAACACCATATTTCCGAAGCTTTCGTAAAAGGATACTATGGTCGATGGTGTCGAAGGCTTTTTTCAGATCGATGAAAATTACACCATTTACAAGGCCGTTATCAATATTGACCGACCAACTATTTGTTGCTTCAATCAATGCAGTGAGTGTACTGTGTAATGATCGGAATCCAGATTGGCAGAGAGTTAGTAAGTTATCATTATTAAGATAGTCACAAAGCTGGTCGTATATAATTTTTTCGAAAATTTTAGCAACGGTCGGAATAATGGATATTGGTCGATAGTTGTTCGGGTCGTCCCTTTCGCCCTTTTTGAAAATAGGAGTTACTCTAGCGAGTTTCCACTCAGTTGGAAAAATACCAGTGTTAATCGACTTTATAAATATTTGAGTGAGCGACGGTGCGATTATGTTGCCAGCCATTTTAAGAAGTCTAGTTGGAATGTTATCTAAGCCCGCAGCTTTCCTTTCGTTTAGTTTGGTCAACAGTTTGCGAACTACGTTCACCGATGGATTTTTCAGAGAAAAAGTTGTTTCAGTTGCTTCAAGGTAGGACTCAGGCTCAACATTAGATGACGGTATTTCTGAGGCTAGTTTCTCACCAACGCTTGAGAAATACAGATTCAGTTCTTCGGCTATCTCAGAAGGTTCAGTTATAGTTTGCTCCCTAACATTAATTTCCGCAATATTCCTTACTTTGTTTGGATGTCGCGAGGACAATTCATTAATTAATTGCCAGGTTTTTTTAGGATTTGATTTGCTAAACTCTAGATTGTCAGTGAAATATTTACGCTTAGCATTCTTAATTTCGTTGTTTGTGTGGTTCCGGGCACGTTTATATTGATCCCAAGCCAAAGGGGAGCCGCACAAAACTGCTTTCTTTTTTAAGTAATCTCTTCTATGCATTTCATGGCGCAAATGATGAGTAATCCATGGAGACGTTTTGTTGCTAGCCCGTTTGGTTTTTAGTGGTGCATGTTTATCTATGGCTTGCATCAGCATATCTTTCCACATTGACCACATATCATTTGGATCGTTTAGTGTTTCAACATCTGACCACGCCTTTTGTTGTAGGTCCCTTAGGAAGCTAGCTTTGTGGAAATTTTTCATTTGACGGGTTTTGATTATAATTGTGCCTGCACGCTCATGCTGGACCTTATATGTCATATAAATTAGTGCGTGATCGCTAATTGCAAGATGGACAACACCAAACTTTGCAACTTTACTTGGTGTATTCGTAATACAAAGATCAATTAAAGAGCGGGAACTTAGAGTAATTCTTGTCGGCCCTGTGATTAGCTGGTCCAATCCATAAATTTCAAATATATGTTTAAGTTTAGCGGCGTTAGCTGATGTCGTATCCACCATAAGATCCACGTTAATATCCCCTAAAAGGAAAAATTCCCAGTTTCCCGCGTCAACTTTGTTAACTAGCTCCTCAAATTCGTTTAAAAGACTCACAGGGGAATCGGGAGGTCTGTACCAGGTACTAACTAGAAATGGTCTTGACCGAGGCCTGGTGATTTCTAAAGTTAAGCATTCAAGATTTTCCGTACTCAAGTCTTCACGAATTTTGTAGTTTAGGTTACATCGCACATAGAAACAGACTCCACCTCTGTTACGCCCATTTATATTCCGATCTTTCCTTATTCTTTCAAAGCCCGGTAAATATAGTTCACTGTCATCGATAGTGGAATCTAATTTAGTTTCATTAATGGAAAGTATATCAATTTTGGAGATTGACATGAAAACTCGAAGTTCATCGATGTGGGCTAATAGACTATTTATGTTAAGAGAAGCCATCACCAAGCCTCGACTGAAGGAGTTGAACTCGTTTATAAAGGACTTAACCTGAGCCGTAGCGTTACACTTCTCGTCCTGCAGGATATGTAGGGTAGGCTCCCAAACGGCAATATCCTAATCCTTATTTTTAAGAAAATCTAAAAAGTTACGAGCTAGTCGAAATGTTCCTATTTTATTCAGGTGAAGACCACTACGGTTAAGATGATGTTCGGCACTGATGTTGGAATGAAAAATCATCTTCCATTTGTTTTGGTAGCAAAATTTCTTTAGGTTTGAGTTTACTTCCTCTACTTGGCTTGCTAGTTGGTCATCGTCGGAGCGGGTTTTCAAGCTTGATAAGACTACTTCAGTCTCTGGTATTGCACTTTTGGCCCAGCTTATAAGGTCGATAATTTCCTCAGAACAGGCAGTTGGACTCTCACTATCCCGTAGGCTGTTTGTGCCGACATGAATGATGAGTTGATCCGGTTTTTTCCTTAGGATGGGCTTGATATGATCACGCATATCTTTAGTGGTACAACCAGGAAAGGTGGAAACTCTCACTTTGTTGTTATCTTTGGACATTTTATGAGCCTTTAAGTGTTTCAGTATGGAGTCACCAGCGATTATGGTTGTACATGCGGGATTGTCGTCCCGCTCGCCATCTTCGGCGTTGTTCTCATCCCTTGTCGTCTCCAGTGTATTCTCAAGGAGTTGAAATCTGTTTTGGAGTGCGGTGGTGCCTCTTTTTAAGTTTTCTTTTCCCTTTAGATTTGGTTTTGTTTTATGGCATTGACGTTCGCCTGCACTCTTTGAATTTCCTTGAGGGGACAGTTACCTCGTGGAACTGGTTATCCCGTGGTTGACATTCTCCTTCACTCTTTTCTTGCATAATAAGCTTTAATGCTAATTTCAGGGAGTCGTTTTCTTGCTCAGCAGATGATGCACGGGTCTCAAGGGATGCAATCTTTAGTTTCAGCTCATTTATTTCCATATCTTTGTTGCATAATGTCGCCTGCAGTTTTTCACACCTCTCTTTCTGTTTCCAAAGCTCTTTATTGGTAATATTTTCTTGGTTTTGTGGATTTCTCGATAACGATCTTGTATTCTGTTCAACCTGCTTCTTCAATACCATCAGATTGTGTTTTATATCATTTAGTTCAGCAAATAAAGAGTCTTCTAATACAGAGTTCACTCCAGCATCTGTCGTCTGTTTAATTTCATCATGGCTTGTGGATCGATCTGGCGAGTGGGTTATCGTCTCCGGTTTGTCTTGAACCAGTTTAACCAATTTCTCTTTTAAAACAGGACCATCTTGTCCTTGAAAAACAAGAGTAAGTTGCTTCTTGTTGTACCAGGTTATGACAAGCTTGTTGTTGCAGCTTTTAAATTGCTTACTATTTCCGCCGGGCGAAGACCACTTTCCTTGCTGTTGTAGACAACTTTCGACAAATTTCTTCAAGGATTCTAAGTCGCTTGTCCATGTTAAGCGCTCTCCTTTTAGCTCAAGGTATTGCAAATCAGATCCTTCGAGTGCAAGCGGGTATAACTCGGTGTCTGTTTCCCAAACGTCTTCGTCGACGGAGCCAGAACAATCCTGACCATCCGCCATCTCGCCAGTCTGGAGACTCTATATGCATGACTTAGCTGCCAGCTCAGGGATGGTAATGGTAATGGACTGGGGAACTGGAAGGGGAACTGGAATGAAAATAAGCGTGGACTTAGTTTGTTCTCACATGTAAAGTAAGTGATGCTTATATAATCATTACATGTATCGTCTGAAATAATATCTGTCTGGGTCAGGAGTGAAATCCTCTAGTCTGGCTTCCTTCGTCCGATCTCTGAACTCGCACATGTGAAGAGAAATCACAAAGTTGAAGCTTTGGCATCGATCATCTTTGCGACAGACTAACAGGCAATCAAGTCCGAGATCGTCCATCATCGTCTTATAAATGTGTCCCTGGAGCATCCATCCATAGATGGACTGTTCAGATCCAAACGCGGGGCATTGCTGAGTATCTGCTCCGTAGAGGACTTGGCCCAAGGCAAGGATAATGACGAAAATTAAGAGACGTCTCATAGTCCCTAAGTTTTCCGTTTGGGCTTATTTGAACAACCTAAAAAGAAATTAGGTTGTTGGATATCAAAGCAATAAAATTGTAATCATTTGTCAGAAGTGAGACGATTGAACTGAAATTCACTAAGCAGTAGTTTGTATGGTGTTAAGTATTGGGCTACTTAAAAGTAGCCCACGAGAAAGCTCCTTATTAACTGTGGTCTCAAGTGGGATTGATTCTCTCGCAGCTCGCTTCGTTCGCTGCTCGGGCACGTCTCTCTCGCTCGCAGCTTACGCGCGCAGTAAATCGCGCGTGAGACGAGAGTTTGGTAGCAGGCTACGTGTGACGGAACATAGTGTGGTTCTCACTTTATATAGTTATATACTATGAACATGAAATCTTTGTTTGTATTAATAGCGGAGCTCCGGCAGAGCACCATACTTATAGAAACCCGTCAACTGCTTTTCTCATGGTAAAAATGGCTAGCGGTATTGCTCGTGGGCGCGCACGATGACGACGACGTCGCCCAATAATTAATAATATCCTAATAATAATCATAATAATCCAACATGGCGGCCATACTCCAGCTGATCACCTAGTTTACAGCGTACATCTTTGATACAGGGCATCCGTGTCATGGCTAATTGACACCTGTCAAAACAAGGTTTCCGCTGACCAGTATCACGTGACCATATCGCGGGCTCAAGTTAGAGCTCATCGAGTTCAGCTGTTTTTTTTTAAGTTGACCGCTGACCAGGTAATGGTTTTCGATTGGATCGTAGGCTCAAGCCAGGTTAACTTAACCAAAACAAGACACCCAAGCCACAACGAGGCTTAATTTTTCGCGCGCTTTCTGCGGCTCGAGATTTCACATTCAGTTGGTGTCTTCATTTTGAGCAAAACAACATCATCTTCGAAATTCAGTTTCTGTCTCTTAATCTCTTAAAAAGATACTCCGGAAGGTGAATTTTCAACTGGAAAATGGAAGAGCAAAAGCTTGTTCTCAGGAAATTCTTCAATTTTGGATCCACTTGTATGGCGCCCGGATTGTGTGGTTGAAAAACAAAATGATTTAACGCTTCAAGGGCTTGGTCACTTTACCGCGACATCTTGCAGCTCATCAAGAAAGTTCTTAACTACTCACCGGCATTAATGGGAGGAGCGAGTAGCTCACATTTGGTGGAAGAACGAGTAGCTCACACTTGGTGGAAGAAGTTCTTTCTTTTGAACCTGAACCGTTTGCTATTTTTGTAGATGCGTGTTTTAAGTATAGTGGATCGTTGCGTATTTTCAAGTGGTATAAAAGCTCGACAACACAGGTAACTTAAATAAATTGAAGCTTAGCATTTGGTTTAATCGTTGTTAATTTTGTTCATGAATGAAACTTGTATTTTTGTCTCGACTGGATATAAATAACAATCCACTCGTTTTGGACACAAAGAAGTAACTAGTCGAATTGTTTGTTTGTTGTTTTGCAAGCGAACGAGTGTTTTTCTCCTCTTGGCTGACTGCACATGTTTTTCGGCGTCTGTGTTTCTGCAGTGTTAAGAACTGAAAGAAACGTTTGCAATGAATCCTCGAAAAAATTAAGGATTAGTATCACTTATGTTTTGCGCGACGAGGGCAATTTCAGCAACTTTCTGAAAACTGGCACAAGTGATATTTACTCGGCCCCATGCGATTACCTATCCAAACTATCAGGATTGTTTTCATTTTTCTCTTTCCACGACATTTAAGCTTATGTCTAAGCTTAACGTACTACGAAATATGAGCTTATCTAAGCTTAACGTACTACGAAATAATCCGGAGGTCGTGGGTTCGATTCCCACCGAGGTCAAAAGATTTTTTCTTTGCCTCGTGTGGTTCCCTGTTTCCCTTTACTAGGGCTAACGCCCAGTGGGTTATTCATGGGTTTAAGTAGCACTTTAATTTACACTTCAGAGTTAATTCTCTATTCCACTATTTGTGTTCCTAGTGCTACGCGGCACAACATTCATATGTACCCTTACTTTCTCTTTGCCGCGATTCACCATCTAAATCGTCCCCGACTTTCTCTGTGCGACCTTGTAGCTCAGTCGGCAGAGTAACGGTAGATCTAATCCGGAGGTCGTGGGTTCGATTCCCACCGAGGTCAAAAGATTTTTTCTTTGCCTCGTGTGGTTCCCTGTTTCCCTTTACTAGGGCTAACGCCCAGTGGGTTATTCATGGGTTTAAGTAGCACTTTAATTTACACTTCAGAGTTAATTCTCTATTCCACTATTTGTGTTCCTAGTGCTACGCGGCACAACATTCATATGTACCCTTACTTTCTCTTTGCCGCGATTCACCATCTAAATCGTCCCCGACTTTCTCTGTGCGACCTTGTAGCTCAGTCGGCAGAGTAACGGTAGATCTAATCCGGAGGTCGTGGGTTCGATTCCCACCGAGGTCAAAAGATTTTTTCTTTGCCTCGTGTGGTTCCCTGTTTCCCTTTACTAGGGCTAACGCCCAGTGGGTTATTCATGGGTTTAAGTAGCACTTTAATTTACACTTCAGAGTTAATTCTCTATTCCACTATTTGTGTTCCTAGTGCTACGCGGCACAACATTCATATGTACCCTTACTTTCTCTTTGCCGCGATTCACCATCTAAATCGTCCCCGACTTTCTCTGTGCGACCTTGTAGCTCAGTCGGCAGAGTAACGGTAGATCTAATCCGGAGGTCGTGGGTTCGATTCCCACCGAGGTCAAAAGATTTTTTCTTTGCCTCGTGTGGTTCCCTGTTTCCCTTTACTAGGGCTAACGCCCAGTGGGTTATTCATGGGTTTAAGTAGCACTTTAATTTACACTTCAGAGTTAATTCTCTATTCCACTATTTGTGTTCCTAGTGCTACGCGGCACAACATTCATATGTACCCTTACTTTCTCTTTGCCGCGATTCACCATCTAAATCGTCCCCGACTTTCTCTGTGCGACCTTGTAGCTCAGTCGGCAGAGTAACGGTAGATCTAATCCGGAGGTCGTGGGTTCGATTCCCACCGAGGTCAAAAGATTTTTTCTTTGCCTCGTGTGGTTCCCTGTTTCCCTTTACTAGGGCTAACGCCCAGTGGGTTATTCATGGGTTTAAGTAGCACTTTAATTTACACTTCAGAGTTAATTCTCTATTCCACTATTTGTACTACGAAATATGTTTGTTAAGTCCCGGCTAAAAGATCAAACATTTTCATCCATTATCGTGTTTGTCAAGCATAACGTTTGGTGGCTAAACGCAAAACAATGTTTGACCAAACACGGGACCAAGTGAGTCCAAAACATGGCGGAGGATTTAGGGAGGAGGATTTAGGGAGTAAAATCGAAGAAGTGTTAATGAGACTCAAGAAGTTGGATAATATTGAGCACCGATTAATGGAACTTTCATCGACGCTATCAAACATTGAGGAAACGATAAGCCGATTGGACAATGACGTGAGCACGTTAAAGGCAAAGAACACCAATCTAGAGAAGACGGGGTACGAATTGAAAGAAGGTGTGAACCTCGGTGAGGAAGACATTTCTGTTCTAAAGACTGACATGAAGAAAAATGAATTTGAAATTGAAGAGCTTAGAAAACAAATCCTTTACATGGAGGCATACTCTCGAAGGGAGAATGCCAAATTTATCGGGGTTCCTGAGGAGCTCATCAGCTCTGAAGTCGGCATGGAGCAAGACCGTCCCTCACAGAAGACCGAAAACACCAAGGAGGTTATCTATAAGTTTATGGAAGAACATCTCCAAATTGAGCATGCAAGTGACAGAATTGAATTCCAAAGGATCCATAGACTGGGTAAACCAGTTTCTGGAAAATCGCGTCCCATTATAGCAAGGTTTTTGCGGTACAAAGACAAAGTGCTAGTAATGGAACAAGCTCGTAAATTATTGAAAGGCAAGGAATTTTCTATGTTTGATGACATACCGAAGGAACTCTATGATTCTAGGAAGAAACAGATAAAGAAATTGAAAGAAGCTAGGAGAAATGGTCTCAATGCGTATTTCAGCAAAGCCCATCCCGACAAACTTTTTGTTGAAGGACGATATGTTGCCCCCGATGAGCCATTAAGTTAGTTTTTTTTGTTGTTGCTGTTTTTTTCTTTTCTTTGCTGTTTAAAATTTTTAGAAAAGTGGAAAATTTGCATAATTTTCAAGCTTAATAATTGTAATCTGCTTCTGTGCTTTTTTTGTCACCTCCTTTACTCCTCCGCCACCTTTCGCACTATTACGTGACAAGTTGTTAGAGTAATGAAGCATTGTTTGTATCAAATATCACTGCTTTCGGAGCACTTCATTTATGCACGTCTAAGCAACGGATATTGAAGGGGCTCTCACAAACACCTTTCGGAGCGCTCTCAGGGGTAAGTAAGCAGTCTGTTTGTCTTTCTATATGTTATGTCTTAATGGATATTGTATGTTCTGTTTTGCTTATGTTACACTTTTTCTCCCCCCGGATTTTATACTGCTTTTGTCTAAAACCCGATACGGAAAACCTTCAAAATTACTTATGCTATTTAGGCTTAAATTTCTAAAGTTATGAGTGAAAACCTGATAATATGCTCCCTAAACGTTAGGGGCTTAGCAAATGTCTGGAAGAGAAGAGAGACCTTTCGATGGCTTAGATTGAAAAAATATTCTATATATTTCCTGCAGGAGGTTCATAGCACTATAGATGTCGAGGCGTGTTGGTTAGCTGAATGGGGCTACTCTGCGATCTTTAGCAGTTTCTCCAGTGCAAGCGCTGGAGTTTGTGTATTATTTAACAACAACTTTGTTTTTAAAATCTTAAGACAGTTCTCTGACCCAGCGGGAAGATTTATTATAGTTGATATTGAGACCGAAGACCGTGTTCTCACTTTAGTAAATATTTATGCGCCGAACCAGGATACCCCAAACTTTTTTAGGGATGTTGCTGATCATCTCTGTTCCTTCGAGTGCATAGAAATATGCTTGGGAGGAGATTTTAACCTGGTATTAGATGTAACCAAGGATAAGAAAGGTGGAAATCCAGTGACTCACTCCAAATCGGTCATGGAGGTAAAACGCATGATGGCTGAACTTGATTTGACCGACATATGGCGTGATCTCCACCCCGATTCTTACGCATTTACATGGAGAAGAAGAAGGCCGGACATTTGTTGTCGATTAGATTTTTTTTTAATAAGTTCTGGTTTAAGCACAATTTGCATTCAAGCCGATGTCCTCCCTGGCTATAGAACTGATCACTCCCTAATAACAATCGAACTCGATAATAAAACAAATCCTAGAGGGCCAGGGTTTTGGAAGCTAAATAATTCGTTTTTACTTGAAAGCGAGTATGTGAGCTTGATAAGAGAAACGATATCGGAAGTCGTAAATGAATATGCAAATAACGATGATGTGGATGCTGTACTTTTGTGGGATACAATGAAGATGAAAATTAGAGCAAAGTCACTGGAGTACGCAAAGTCGAAGAAAAGGAAAGACAATTTTGAGGAACAACTTCTCGAGTCAGATATCAGGTCTCTTAGTGAAAGGTTGGAACAAAAGGACTTATCTGACGGAGAAAGAATGATAATTTTGAACCAAATTGAGGTTAAGACGGTAAGAAGAGATAAAATTTGCCAACACAAAACTCGAGGCTCAATAATAAGATCCAAAACGCGTTGGTACAATGAAGGTGAGAAAAATACCAAATATTTCTTAGGTTTAGAAAAAAGACATCACAACAACAAAACCATCAAAATACTTCGATTGGCAGATGGTAGCCTTATTAGCACTGATTGTGAGATCCTAGAGGAAGCACAAAGATTTTATCGTAGCCTTTATTCATCCTGTATTGCTTCTCAGGTAAATGAGTATGACGATCTTTTCTTTTCGGCGGGAGAAAACATTAAGGTAGCCGAACATGAACAGGGTGAATGTGAGGGTCCCTTGACTGAATCTGAGTGTTTTGCAAGCCTTAAAACAATGACGTCTAATAAAAGCCCAGGCAGTGATGGGCTACCTGTTGAGTTCTACAAAGTGTTTTGGAAGGATATTTCACAGTACCTCCTAAAAGCACTGAATGTCTCGTATGCCAAAGGCTGTTTATCTGTTACGCAAAGAAGAGGTCTAATATCATTGATCCCGAAAAAGAACAAAGATGCTAAATTGTTAAAGAACTGGAGACCAATAACACTTTTAAACTGCGATTATAAAATCGCATCAAAGGCTGTTGCAAATAGATTAAAGAAATTTCTACCGACACTTATTAATCACGATCAAACGGGCTTTCAAAAAAATAGGTTTATTGGGGGAGAATATCAGGTTAACCGACAGTATAATAAATTACGCGAAGGAAAAAAATGTACCCGGCCTGTTACTCTTTGTCGATTTTGAAAAAGCCTTTGATTCCCTGGAATGGAACTTCATTGAGAAAACCTTGGCGCATTTTAATTTTGGACCGTCTCTAAGAGCCTGGATAAGGCTTTTCTACACCGATATAACTAGCTGTGTACAAAATAATGGCTGGTCTTCTGACTTCTTCTCTTTGAATCGCGGTGTTAGACAGGGATGCCCTTTGTCGCCATACTTGTTTCTGTTGTGTGCTGAGGTACTAGGAAATACTGTCCGAAATGATAAACAGATAAAAGGTATTAAAGTAATGAATTCAGAGTGCAAAATTAGTCAATATGCTGATGATACTACAATGATTTTAGATGGATCAAAAGCGTCTTTTTTGCGGTCCATTTTTCTTTTAGATTCCTTCGCTTTAGTCTCTGGTCTACGTGCAAATTATGAAAAATCGGAATGTCTTTGGATTGGATCACGAAGTTCTTCTACAGATATTTATTCATCAGGAAAACCAATTCAACTGGCGGATAAAAAGGTTTTCGCTCTTGGAACTTGGTTTTCGACTGTCAATGAGCTCAAGCAGGCCAATTTTGCTGACAGACTTGAAAAAATGAAAAACATTTTAAACAGCTGGTCAGCAAGGAGATTAACTTTACTGGGTAAAATTACAATTATAAAAAGTTTAGCGGTATCACAAATCGTCTACGTATTATCTTCTCTCCCAACTCCCAGAGGTTTGCTGAAGGAAATCAATTCTCTGCTTTACGAGTTTCTGTGGGATGGTAAAGGTGATAAGATTAAGAGGACTCAAATCATAAATAAGTATGATGAAGGCGGCTTGAAAATGATGGACATTGACAGCTTTAGTAAAGCCCTTAAAATAAAATGGGTAGTAAATTATCTCAATGACGATAGTCATGGTAAATGGAAGCTGTTTTTTGAATATTACTTGCAAAAACATGGCGGTAAGATGCTTTTCCAGTGTAATTTGAAAAGTGAGGACGTACCTTTGCTTAAACTGCAGAATGCCTTCCTAGAGGAAATTGTGCAAATTTGGACGAATATCAATTATACCAACGAGGAGCAGGACTTCGGTAATTCATGCATTTGGTACAATTCGCTGATAAGGATTGGCCACCGCCCCTTCTTCTACCAATCATGGTTTAATGCAGGGGTAAAGTTGATTAAGGATTTAATGGATACTGATGGTACTTTCCTAAAATATAATGCCTTCCTATCTAAATATAGAATTAAGACCAATTTTCTCAGCTATCATGCTGTTTTATCAGCTTTAAGAAGTTACAAAGAGACCTTTTCTCCACATCTTAACAAACTGGAGAAAAAAGTAGAAGAGCCAAAACTCTCAGTTCCAGATATGAAATGTAAGAAAATCTACAACATGCTTATTCAAAAGAAGGTTTCCCCACCAACACGAAGCCAAATAAAATGGTTAGCTGAAGATGCTCTACTGGATTCGTTCCCTGTTAATTGGAAGCAAACCTATTCCTTACCCTTTTTATGTACAAAAGAAACAAAACTTAGGGTTTTTCAATTCAAGTTTCTCCAACGGAGAATCGCAACTAACGACTTTCTTTACAGAATTGGGATCGTCCCGACTAACCTCTGCACGTTTTGCGGAGAAGCCCCAGAAACTCTCATGCATCTTTTTTGGAACTGCGAATACAGCCAACTCTTTTGGAAAGAGGTCCTGGCATGGATAAAAGACAAGTTTTTTCAGTCTGAGGGTCACTCTCTTTCCTGCTCCATCTGCCTCGGTTTTGTGAGTGAATCTCCTGACCCACTGGTTCAACATCTTCTTCTTATTGCTCGACACTATATATATACTTGTAAACTTAAAAATACGACTCCAGCGCTGTCGGTTTTTATAGAACTAGTTATAAACAGCGCCCGAATAGAGAAAAGGTTTGCTTTTGAGACAAATGCCCTCGTTATATATATTTGAAACGAAATGGTCTCGGTTGGGTTCCTTCCTCTTTTCCAGACTGTAGTTTGCAATCTCTTTTGGAGGTTTAGATGTGGAAAAAAGCAGTATCTGGGAGGGGGAGTGTAACATGGGTAAGTAATGCAGTAAAGTGTCAAATGAGTTATAGTATGTAATATAAGTAATTGTTTTTAAATATAAGTAGTATACACCTGTGTCAAAGTAAGATACCTTCCTGTACTTTACTGTGAACATGTGAACATTGTAGTATAATTTATGTAAAAGTATCTAGTCTTTCCGTAGTAATGTAAGTTATAAGTGAAACGAAATAAATAACGAGTAAAAAAAAAAAAAAAAAAAAAAGTGAGTCCAAAAAATGATTTTTGCGTATTATTGCTGAAAATTCAACGTTACGTGGCTCATTTTGTTGCTTTTTACCGTTTGTGCACGATTTGTTTGTTGGGGTGGTTAAACGATCAAACATTTGTTCGTAATGCGAAATTTTGGATGAACATGTTTGATTTCGATCAAACATGGAAAGCCATTTAATGCATTATTGTGAGAGGTGGCTAAACCGTCAAACATGCTTGTCCAGCGATGTTGGATTAAAATATTTGATCGTTCTTTGATTGCTAAATTTGTTTTTGAACAAACACACGCGTCGACTGTACTGTTTTCTTGTAATGTTTTGATGTTTTTGAACCGCAGTCAATTCCTGTTGACTGCTCTAAACATAAAATATTGGCACAAGGAAAGCCATGCTGTGTTTCTCAATACCAGTAAAAAAAATAATAATCGTGGAGCTCAGCTTTTAGGCTTGGCTAAATCGATATATTAGGACAGTTCCTGCTAACTTATTTGTTTGTGGAAAAACCATGCACCATTCTTATAAGGAGCATGTGGTTGAAGCCCTCTTTACTTAACAAATAAAAAAGCGTTAACCGTGCTTTGTTCTGTTATAAGGCACTCAAGGAAGTGACAAGAGCACTCAAAAAGTAATTCTTCCCACTTCTTTCGTGCTCTCGTCACTTCCTTGAGTGCCTTATAACAGAACAAAGCACGGTTAAGGCTTTTTTATTTGTTTTATAATAAAAAGAATTTCTTTATCTCCTCACGCATTCGGCTACAATTTTCGGAAAACTTTACTCTGGCGGCGGCTTTTCCAAATCCTACCAGTGGTGTCAGCCGTACATCTGTACTCTCATAAGGCACGCTAAAACAGGCCAATGCCACAATCCTTGTTAGAATGGATCAATACATTTTAATGGTTAAACATGACAAAAGCTGTCAAAATGTCAAACCATCAAAGTGCAAGTTGTTTTTTAGTCTAAAATCGCGATCAAAACGCAATTTTTTCAGTGAAATTTGGCTGAATTTTGGCTCATTCATTCGCTAAAAAGGCATAATAATCAAGAGCTAGTTTAAAAGGTACGCAGGAAAGTGAATTTTCGAGTGAGTTGCAAAAGATTTTACTTGTGAAAAGCTTAAAACTTGCGTAGGCTTGCATGGCGCCCGGCGTAGCGAGATTGTGTGGTTGAAAAGCAAAATGATGATTCCACGGCATCTTGCAGCTCACCAAAAAGGGTCACAGAACAGTTTACCATTAATGGCAGGGATGAGTAGCTCAAATTTGGAGGACGAAGTTCTTTCTTTGGACAATCCGTTTGCTATGTTTACCAATCCTTGTTTTTAAGCGGATGTGTTTTTTCAAGTGATGGAAACCTCTTCAACGACAGGTGAATTAAATAAATTTCAGCTTTGAACTTTTCGTTTAATTGCTGTTACTTTTGTTCAGGACTGAAACTCGTATTGATCTCTCGACTGGATGTAAATACTAATCATCTACACTCGTTTTGAACGCAAAATTAATTAAGAAGTAAGCTTAAGCTTGGTTGAACTGTTTTTTCGTTTGCTTTGCGAGCGAACGAGTGATTTAACTCCCCTTAGCTGACTGTTTTTCGACGTGCCTCAGTAATGTTAAGAACATTTTGCTCTTATTTTATTAACACGTAATTGGAATGAGTCTTCGTAAACAACTTGTGTTTTCAGAAGTTGCTGAAATTGCCCTCTTTGCTGTGTGACTCGAACAATTTCATCAACTTCTGAAAACACGCTTGATATTAATCCTTAATTTTTCATGCTGTTATTTGTGGTATTACTTGCAACATTTTCCAAATCCATTGAGGCTAACCGCTCATTTTCAGTCATTTTCTACGTCGTACAAGACGTCTGAATCAAAATAAAAGCAGAGGGAAAATTTTAGATTGTCATTTGGGTCCATGGCGTGACACCATAGCTGTCCGTGCATCTGTACTCTCATAAGGCGCGCGCGTTATATCGAAACTTTATTATAAATCACTTTAATTTGCGGAAAATAGTGCGCCACCCGTCATACCGACAGGGAGCAGCCTAAGGGCTGGTTCCCACTAGCGACATAACGATCATAATCATAGTCATAAGAGTGTTTATGTCGCTTATGTCGCAGTGAAAACGCCAAAAAACATAATCATAAAGATGCTTATGATTGACATAATCATAATCATAAGAAAATGATCGATCATTTTCTTATGATTATGATTATGTTTGTTATTATGCCTATGCCGTAGTGGAAACGTGAAACCTAGCGCTCATAGTCATAATCATAATGATATATGTTCTTTCATTGTATTTTGGCCAATGAGCGTCCTAGTTCCAGTAACGTGCCGTTCATGTTATTCCAATATGGCGTCCAACTTCGAAGAACGTCTTGCAAGCCTCGTCGAAAGTTTTCCAATATTGTACAATAAATCGCTGACAGATTTTAAAGATCGTAACAAAAAGAAAAATGCTTGGAATGAAGTAGCAGAAAAAATGGATTTGGAGACAGGTACGTATTGAACTTACATATTTATACGGCAAAGAGAAGCATCGACCGTTGTTAGCCTAACTTAAGCTTAGCTTGATTATATTCTTTGCTTATTTTTACGTAAGGTGATGTTGCAAAGCAGAAGTTCGAAAATCTTAGAGCCCGGTACACCAGGGAGAAGAAACGGGTTAAAAAAGCCAAAAGATCGGGAACGTCCTCTGCAGAAGTGCTCGATGCTCTTCGTGAGACAAGTGATACATTTCCCTACTTGCACTTCTTAGATAAGTACATTTCACCTAGAGCAACGAAAAGCAATTTGATGCCCGTGGAAGGTTCATCGGCGCAAGAAGGTAGTGAAGAAGACGTAAACGAGAATGATGCAATCAGTGATGACACGGTGGCGGACATGGATCTAAGTTCAGTTATTCCAAGGGAAGACGAAGAAAGTGAAAGTACTACAGACCAAGATAGCATGAGGCAAGGAATACGGAAAGAAAAAAGTGCACAGTCTTCATCGAAGCAGTCCAGACAGACAAAAGAAACACGCAGGAACAAGCAGGAACAAGCAGAGCAGCAGCAATTTGAAATGATCAAAGTTGTGGGAGAGAGCTTAAAAAGTATGTGCGACAGTATGCGGCAGCAACCACAATCTGGAAAGAAACACGAGGATGAAGATGATTTGTTTGGTGTGTTTGTAGCCTCGCAGTTAAAATGTATGAATCCCGCACAAAAAGCAAGGGCAAAATGTCACATTAATAATGTGATCTTTCAAGCTATGATGGTAGATGAGGGATCATTTGCATCTGTCCAACAGCATCCTACTTTTATGCCGGATTTTAGTGGTGGATACCAAATAGGTTAACGTTTTTGAGCAGGAGAAATGCTGCCATCGTTGAGTTTCATGACAACAAAACAGTGTTACCTGCATATTAATTTGCCACAATTTTCGAACACGTTAGATAAGTCAGGCAAGCCATACTATGAGAAAACAAGAACTGAAAATTGTGTTTATGTTAATAAGTAGTTACTTTACGTTTAGTTTATGTTTGTTGCGAATATTTCAAAAAATATTTCTTCCAGACTTCAAACAATTAACTCAAATATTTCATTTAATATGCTTTTCTATTGATTCTATCTCAACTAAGGAAGAGACTCATCATTCAAATAAATTCATTTGGTTTTTTTTCCCTTTCTTTTGTAAAAATTTAAACATTTGTTAACGTTCACCTAAATAAAGCAAAAACGTTTAACTCAAATGAGTTTCATCACTTTGCTAAACGTGAGGATGTGTATCAGTTGGCCACAAGTCAACCATATTACATTGAAACTTTTAACACAACTACTATCCTAAACTGACATCAAAGTTTGAAATGTGACCTGAATCACCCTCCAGTTTCTTATCTAAGATATTTGACGAGAATCTGAGTCATTCATTGTGTCGGAACAGGTCCAGTACTTCTAACATGCTGCCACTGCCAGGGAAGACTGCCTTGGTCGGTTAGGAAGTAGCTTGTCAAGGCTTGTCTGGTAAGGGTTGCATCGATCTGAGGTCGTCCTCGAGGGTTTCCATTGTTCGAAATGCACCCACGTCTCCTGCGACAATATTTCTCCATTCCCCTTGCTGAAGGCGTCCGCTACTGTCTTCACAGTCAACAAATCCCTGTGGGCAGTACATGGCGTTATCTGTGAGGCAGAGGTAGTTGTGAAGACAAACAGCGGCTTCTATTATCTTCTGAACCAGATAAACGCTAGCGCGAATTGGGCGGCGAAAAACTCTCCACCTTGCTGCTAGAATACCAAAACAGTTTTCTATTATACGCCTTGCTCTTGATAGACGATAATTAAATATTGCGTGGTCCTCTGAAAGATTTCTTCCTGGCCAAGGCCGCATTTGGAAAGACGTTAGCGGCAAACCTTCATCGACAACAAAAACATATGGCAGAGGTTTAAGAGTACATCCATCAAGATCTTCAGCAGGTGGTAGATTTAGGGTATTGTTTTCAAGGGCTGAACTGATAAGAGAATCATTGTAGGTACCAGAATCGTTTTGACTACCAAATTGGCCGATATCCACTAAGGTAAATTGGTACCTGGCATCACAGTAGGCTAAGAGTAGAATACTGAAGGTCCCTTTGTAGTTAAAGTAAGTGGATCCGCCTTTCTTAGGGCAATCAATAACCACGTGCTTGCCATCGCCTGCTCCCAGGCAGTGCGGGAATCCCCACAGCTGTTCAAACTCAGTGGCGATTCTTTTCCACTGTTCTCTTGTTCGAGGAGGCTTAAGATAATCCTCCTTTAAGCAAAGCCATATTGCATTGCAAGTTTCTGCAATTATTTTCGATACGGTTGCCTTGCCAACGCGAAAATGAAACGACTGTGTTTGCTGAGAATCTCCCGAAGCAAGGTATCGTAGAGTAATACAAAGGCGCTCTGCCGGTCCAATAGGCTCTCGAAGCTTCGTTTTCTGTTTGGATATACGTGGAGCAACCAGGCTAAGTAAGTGTTCAAACCGCTCAGGAGACATTCTTATAAATTTGAAGTACCATTCTCGATCCCCAAGGCGGAGTTCTTGAACAAGAGTATGATAACATCCGTATGTTTTCCTTGCCGTGAATATTGGTCTCACCCAGAAGCGCCTTTGATTTCCCCTGTTTTCTCTTTGGAGAAGTCGTCGTGATTCAAGAAGCAAAAGAATTAATACACAGTGTATTATGATAATGCGATGGCGAAAAAACTCCTGATTAAATGTAGTCGATGCGAGGAAGCCCATCATTACTGTAATTAAGGCGCATGTTTGTATGGCAGCCATTTTTAAACTGCATCACACTCAAAAAGACTTTAATTTCCACGGCCTGCACGTGAGGTTGGTTCCCACTAGATCATAACAAGTTTATGATTTTGATTATGTTTATGTTTATGATTATGATCATTATGTGGCTAATGGGAACCAAGCCTAAGCAAAGAAGATGGCACCTGCAAGGAGAACGCCATAAAACAATGGGTTTAAGAAGCTCTACCAATTGCTCTGCACGTGCGTTTTACATTTTGGTACATTTCTTTGCCGTCCTCAGAAAAACAACAACGTGAAATGGCCAAATTTTATGTAAACTCGAGAAAGCGAGCGAAAAATGGCGGCAAAGTTTTCGTTCTCACGCTTTTCCTAACTTTGACGCTGCTCGTAGTAATTTAGTGCTTGGATAATTCGCCAGCATTTTCGGAAGTTAAAATAAATGGAATAATCCCGAAAGAGGTACAAAAGCGGGAAGTTGGTTACCGCAACGGAAGTCAGGTGCAAACGATTGAATCGCACTGTTTTGCACGCTAGTATCTTCCATGCTAGCAGAGGCCTCTTTTCCTTGTATTCAGCGTGCAGGAGAAAAGAGACCTCTGCCATGGGTCGAAACGGTGCCGCGGTTTCTTAGCAACCGAACCATCACTTGATGCTTTTAGCACATGATCAGTCAGCAAACAAT
Source organism: Pachyseris speciosa (assembly GCA_016490735.1). Lineage (NCBI taxonomy): Eukaryota > Metazoa > Cnidaria > Anthozoa > Scleractinia > Pachyseridae > Pachyseris > Pachyseris speciosa. Next base: position 120,143 of record JAEMWC010001056.1, read on the forward strand.
ACAAGGAGCGTGCGTTTTAAAACCTCCGTCCACGACCGCGGACGGCGACTTAATCAAAGACTATTTAGACCCATGGCTGAGGTCTCTTTTCTCCGCACGCAGAATACAAGGAAAAGAGGTCTCTGCTAGCAGGGAAGCTAGTATTAGATCACCTACGCCGAGGGTGTCGTTTTCAGATTATGTGTTCTCTTGGGTGAAAACCATGTTACACGTATTCCCCTACTCGTAAACTGTGATAAGAATAACCAGTGTGTCCTTAAAAGGAAGCGTCTCCTATGCTGACTCGCTTTATTGTCTATGTCAAGCTCTTTACTTTGGCAAATATTAGTGTATGAGTAAATATCGCATTTGTCTTCTGCGACATTTATCAATACTAACATAAAAAAAGCGTTTGCTTTTAGAGTAATAAGGGACTTCCTCAATTCCGCTTGTCCCATATTTAGATATTCCAAATAAACCCTCTGCCAGCCTTGAAATATTATTTGAATTACCAAACAAGCAAAATTCTGAAGTAGATGGTGTAAAATTGGTTTTAATCCTGAACGCAGTGTACTTATTCATGATAGAAACTTTTAACGTCGGGTATAAATTCCTTTTTCGCGAATGTTTCACTTTGTAAAGCCGTTTGCAATTTTGCGCTTTAAGTTTTCCCTCAGGAAAAGGAATTGATTTTGTTTTACTTTCTTTTGTTTGTGAGTGTCTGCTATAAGTGCAGAAAAAGATATGTTTGATTTGTGTTCACGTTGAAGCGGGTTTTGGAATTTCCTTTTATGAGTTGAGGTATCGGTCGCTAATTCTCAACTATTAGTTAAATTAATGGCTTCAAATAAAAGCAAACTGAACAGAGGCTCTCTTAATTTCAGTTCAATAAAAGCAAGTATCTTCACACACTTGCCAGTTATGTAAGCATTGTAAGACATTTACAATGTACGGTCGCTGTTTTGTAACAGCAATGGTTTATCAAATATTTTTACTGGTAAAATATCCCTTAGCTTTTTCACATGCAACTAAATTTGTCTCACGGCATGGCTCACACTAAAAGTTAGTGATGATGAAGATGCAAGCCATGTTCTGTTTGTTTTTTTGCTAACTCTATTCCATCTGCTCGTCGCATGTGGCTGTAAACAATATTTCGATCTTTGTTCTGTTCCAACAAAAAAAAAAAAAAAAAAAAAAACGAAGTTCGAAACGGTCAACAAACGACGTCTCTTTAGACTGTCTAATGCACAAATAAGGCACTGTTTACACGGACTCGGTTTCATTTGTCGTTTTGAAAACGCTTTCAAAAGTGGAGCGTTTTCAAAACGATACGGTTTCATGGGTCTTGTAAACGGCGAAACCGCATCGATTTAAAAGCGGTTACTTATTTTGGTGCGAATATGCCTGGCTCGCGAAGGGTAAATATGGTGAACCTCGCACGGAGTGAAGCGCTTTGTTGCACAATCACAATTTAAGTTCGCTTTTTCAGCTTTCATATAATACCACATATCGTAATAACAGGCAGAGATGTCTTGAAATGTTCACTTTTTCGTCGATAAGTTCCAGAGTAACGAAGAGCAAAACGACGATTCTGGATTCGGCCTGGGAGAACTCGTGTTTGGTGGAACAACTTTTTGGACGGTGTTATGCTTCCAGAACAACGCCTGAGAACAAGATTGCCATGACGTTAACGGTTGCACAGGTTCCGTGTAAACACTTCGAAACCGTGTCGTTTTTAATGCGGTTTCGAGGTCATGAAACCGTGTCGATTGGAAACCGCGTCCGTGTAAACGATGTCTTAAGAGTATCAAACTGGAATTACGGTTAAGCGAAAAAACAAAAAACAAACAAACAAACAAACAAAACAAAAACAAAAAAAGAAACAAATAAAACAAAAACAAAAACAGTCCTCTCAAAATATATCTGTCAAAGCGACATTAAGAAAGAAAAGAATTAAAGTTATTTTACCAATTTCTTGTTGTCTTTTTATACCCAGTGTATTATTGAAAACAGGACGTCCTGATAGTTTCCGTAGCTGAGAAAAAGGCTGGCTATCTACCTAATATTCAGCACATTTAATGACACCACAGAAATTGCTTTTGCTTGTTTAAAGTTTAATGCTTGGCAGAAGTTTCGCATGCTATTAGCCCGAACCTAATTCATTATTTACACCAAATAAATTCATAGCTTGGTTTAATTTGCTTTTAATGACTCCCCTGTAATTAAAAATATTTTGCAATACAGATTTTGCGTTATCTAACAGTGTGTCTCTTTGCTATTTTTGAATGAAAATTATCTATTGAATCTTAAATATTCTTCCTGTCGCGCTTTCCTCATATTTTTCTTAATTAAAGAAAATACAGTATACCAACCATCAACGTTATTCTAATTAGAAGGGCTGCAATGCCTACCGATGACCCCCAATGATGAATCACAATTTTGTTATCTGCAAACAGCTGCCAAATTTCCTGAACATTATAATAAGCATGAAAATATGTTTGAGAAATGACAAACTGGTTAATTTTCTTAATTTTTTTTATTCCATTTCACTGCAACTACAAGAAAAAAAGAAGACAAAGATATACAATATTACAATAATAATAATCACATTAATAAAAAAATCTAAGTACATAACAGGGCAGTGGGGAATACTAGAAGGGAAATGACGAACAATACGTGATAGTCAACCCATTATGAAAGGAAAATATAAAAGGATAATTATGTAACCAGCAATTTGTTAACTAACTATGTAGTTAGTAGTTCACTTGTTTTCTTTTCCATCACTCACTAAAACAAGTTGTTATTGTTGTTGTTTCGTTCTAAAAGCATGTGGTCGTCCCCGGGTAGCTCGAAATCCTAAAGAACTAATCCCGCAAATTAATGTTTTGTCCATCCGAACTGGCGGGTGACACACCTCATACGGTTCGATGCAACACAAAGAACTAATCACGCAGCTTAATGTTTTGTCCATCCGAACTGGCGGGTGACACACCTCATACAGTTCGATGAAACACAAAGTTTGTCAATCCGAACTGTCGAGTGACACACCCCATACAGTTCGATGTAACACAAAGAACTATTCACGCAGCTTAATGTTTCGTCCATCCGAACTGACAGGTGATACACCCCATACAGTTCGATGTAAAACAAAGAACTACGAACTAATCACGCAGCTTAATCTTTTGTCCATCCGAACTGGCGGGTGACACACCTCATACGGTTCGATGTAACACAAAGAACTAATCACGCAGCTTAAGGACGGTGCCTCCTAATACGAAGATGTTTTTTCGCGGATTATCACTATGCTAAAATGTAGATGTTGGTAAGGGCTAAAGAAAATTGAAAAGAAACTTGGGGGTAACCATGCATTTTTCAGAGTAATTCCCGTTTACATATACCAAGGCAACAACAAACCACAAGCTTTGAAACACATAACAACTGGTGATATAAAAACTACTTTTTATGTGGTATTATTACAAAATCATTGCATTGGAGGCATTTTTGGCCCTGACTGCTCCCTTTTAGTTGAGCAAAAACACAGGCTAAATATATTTTGCGAAGTATGAAAAAATCACCATGTGTACCACTTTCGTTTAGTGACGTAAAAAGTGGGGGCCACCACGCGTTTTTTAGAGCTATATTGGTTATTTTCTACTTTTAAGGCACTGATCTAGGGGCTCGAGACAATTTTTGCTCTTCCCCCTCCCTAGTAAGTTAAATATTTGCATGTCATGTCTTTTCCTTGGGCATGCTGGGATATCCGGTATGACGACACATGCTGGAACAAAAAGTTTTCTTGATTCTTCGGGAATTAAAGGACATTTTTTCAATGAAGATGGCTTTGACAACAACAACAACACTTTATTCACATTTCCATTACACGGTTTGTAAAACTTATTAAATAATTAGCAACTTAACACATAAAATAATCAATTACAATTTAAAACTAAATATTATTACATAGAAGGAAATGCCTAGCAGCTAGATAACCGTAAGGTTTTCGAGCTAGCAGCTAGTTCTTTGAAGGTAGTTTTGAATGTACAGGACATCACAATAACTAGACATACACAACATCGTAAGACATACACAACACACTACAAAAAAGAAAAAAAGAAAACACATATAGATGGCAAGAAAAGAAAAGAAAACAGTCATAATAGTGCATGGCCATTTGAATGCTCAGAACAGATTCGAAGACGTTTTGAGATGTGTATTTTGCGTTAATTTCAAAGTTTTTTTCCAGTATAACTTGCCCTTTTGGGCTCTGGCGAAGTGGAAGACAAGCATGTACGTAAGATCACGTTTTGTAGTTTTGTTAATCACTTTCGCAGTTGTTTCTTCTGGTTGTATTATCTGTCTGTCGAAGGAGTTTTGAAATGCATAAAAACTACGCAGTTTGAGAGCCAGTATTCGTGATTCCTTGCTTCTGATTTTCGCAGTCCGTTATTCAGGCAAATTAAGTTCAAGCTTTTCATCAGTTACGAAGGTAAGACGTCGTGTTATGCATGTTATATCTTACGTTCTTTTTATTATTGTTGAAACAGCAATAAAATAAAAGAATAAAACCGAAACGGATTTGTTGTGTATTAAATCGTTATGTGTAGCACATAACTTTTTTAAGCGATTCCTTTGAATCTTTTTATACAGCGATATGTTTTGATTAAACTTAAGTCTTATATTATTTACCAGTTCACTTCACTTGCTTTTCCGTGATTCAGCGTAATTTCATAAAACACGCCACAATAACGCTTTCATTTACGGGTTTTTGGTGTAGACAGTCTGTTGCCAATCCTGTAAGACTATCTGCTAAATCAAGAGCTTACAAAAAAATACGGTAACCATAAAAAAAATCTTCTGAGGAAATCGCGCGAGTAATCGCGCGAGACAAGATAGTTGCGTGGTGCGTAGAACGAATGCGCACTAACAATAGGAGGCACCGTCCTTAATGTTTTGTCCTCCGAACTGACGAGTGGCACACCTCATACAGCTCGATGTAGCACGAAGGTGGGGAGCAGGGTTGGCGTAGTGGTGAGAGCGCTCGCCTTCCACCAATGTGGCCCGGGTTCGATTCCCGGACTCGGTGTCATAAGTGGGCTGAGTTTGTTGGTTCTCTACTCTGCTCCGAGAGGTTTTTCTCCGGGTACTCCGGTTTTCCCCTCTCCCCAAAAACCAACATTTGATTTGATTTCATTTGATTTGAGTTGAGTTGATTTAATTTGACTTTATTTGTTTCTGTATTTGCTCGGCCCACTAGCCTTTGTGCTATAAATACTACCGAGGGTAAATACAGGTTATTATTAAAGAACTAATCACGCAGCTTAATATTTTGTCCATCTGAGCTGGTGGGTGACACACCTCATACAGTTCGATGTAATACGAAAGAACTAATCACGCAGCTTAATGTTTTGTCCATCCAAACAGGAGTGTGGTGTAACCAAGAGATAATAATATTATGCAAGTTATAATAGTAATTTGTCTCAATCAGCAAGGTAGGGAACTGTAACCAAAAATAGTTATATCACTGCATGTGGAGCAATTATCCTGCTGCTATTACTATAATTGAACAATTTATCCTGAAATGTTATCCCTGTAAAATGGGGTTGGAAGGCCTAAACGATAGCAAGGATATTTCACAAATTAATGTGATCAAGTAAGCTGAAGCCACTCTAAAGGCACTAAGGCCACAAGGTAGCGGGCATTACCCTTAAAATCTACCAAAGCAAAGATTGAACCCCCCGGTTACTAAAAAAATTTTAGTACTGGGAGGCTCCTGTAGAATACGGCCCGCAAAATTGACCAATCACGGCGCGCGTACTAAGTGGGAGATATAAAGGAGGTTAAAGAGTACATCCCCCATACACGCTTTATTTCAGGGTAAATCGTCTCAGGTTATTTTTAGCTTCCGCGAAAAGGGATGCCCGCGCACAGTTGTTTTCATCTCTGTGTGCGATTGGTTATTACCTGCTCACGTGGGATTTCCGAGGCTTGCAAGTGACCTGAGACAAAAGACAAAATCTTGTAGTGAGTATCGCCTGTGGAAACCTTTAAACCTTTGCACCGAAACTAGCAAATAAATAGATAAAATATAATATACAACTGACATAAGTGTTTCGATTAAATTTCAGTTATAAATTTTTCAGATGATCGGCCATGGCAGAGTCAAGTGACTGAGTAACGTCAGGGGATGGTACAAGTACTCTGGTCGTTGATGTGATTGGTCGACGAAGACGTGGTGTTATTGGTCGTCTGTCAGTTAAGCCGTTATTTTATTGGCTGTGAAGACTGTAAACCGTTATTGGTGCGTTTCGATCCGTCTTTTGTTAGTCAAATGTCCGTAGGTGTATGGTTAGTCAAATTAGCCCGTTTGTCAGTAAATGGTGCTCAGCAATGTTTTTGTTGATGTCACAATTTCTCGTCGCTCGTTTGTGTTCAGTAAGTCTTACGTTCAAATACCCTACATCAAAGGAACTTCTAAAACCATTGCACGGACTACACTCACTCGAACGATCGTATGTCACTTAGTTACGAAAAAAATAATAAAGAACTTTGCTAGGTTTCGTAACCATTTCCCTCTCTTAACTATGACATAGGAAAACGCAAGAAAATGTACGTTTATGTAATAAGTGAGAACAATAGATTTGTTTGACTTCCATAACGCGCGCTCTGATTTGCATTCTAATTCGAGGGCAGATTTCTTTTGAAACAGATGAACAGGTGTGATGGCAGATGTTAATTCCCGGATAATGCGCATTAGGCAGTAATTACCACTTAACAGCTTCAGTGCACAGTACGTGTAGCCACTGACGTAGAACAAAAGTGAACGCTTTAACAAGATACCCGCTGGTGTAGACTTCAGGATCAGAAGCGTATACAAGACATACTATCTTTAAGGAGGCTGGGTAAATTTAATACATTAATTTACAGCTACAATTATCATCATCATCATTATCGTTATCGTTATCGTTATCAGTATCAGTATCATCATCAGTATCATTATCATTATCAGTATCAGTATCAGTATCGGTATCACTATCGTTATCATTATCATTATCATTATCATTGTCGTTGTCGTTGTCGTTGTCGTTGTCGTTGTCGTTGTCGTTGTCGTTGTCGTTGTCATTATTTTGATCATATGATCATCATCAATACTTACTTTAACATTCTTGCCGTTGTTTTCTGGTATTTGTTTTTTCTAGCTAGAGCATTGAGAACCGATGTCAAAGTTATTAACGTTGAACAAGGTCAACAAGAATCGTTCAAATGGCCCAATCCTGGGAAATAGCGACGCGCACTATTATTACTAAAAATAGATTTTGTCACATTAGCCCCCTGCCGTGACTCAGACAAACATTGAAGTTCGCTAAAGGAAACTTTGTGTGCGCGAGTGACAATTTTCGAACAAAAACACGAAAGAATCGGTAAAATCGTGGTATTAGCTCTCCAGAAGGACGATAAATGGTTAGCATCAAACACTGCTGTTTGGGGTGAGTGCAAGACGGACTAGAAGTATCCAAAACAATGCCAAAATCGCTCAGATTGACAAGAATCTAGGAAGAAGTTTTTATTCCATTTCCAAAACCTTCGCAACACATTTGCAAAGTGCAAGCGTTGGCTAGTAGCTAGTTCACGGGAATTCTTTATAGAGAGAAACATCTCCAGAAATACATACTTATGTAGCAGAAGCAGAAGCTTCTGTTTGTTGCCTTCACTGGCCCAGAGTAAAGGGTCCCCCTACTGAATTTTCCGATCCTGAGCAAATCTCACACTAGCACAAACAATGCGCGTGTCTGCCCCAACTGAGCAAGGCCCCGAAAATCAATACCGGAGCCACTGGCAAAGATAGAAAACCTAATCGACGAGAATTTCGCCGAATCTATGCCAACTGACGTGTTAGTAAAATCTATAACGGCCGTCAACGGAGGTAACCTGCGAGCAAGTTTTCTCGGAGCTTGTTCGCAGGCTACAGCGAAGGACTTGCGAGGGGAGTGGTGGAGTGATGTTACGTTCGCGCTACAGAATGACGCGTCAGGAAAGATGGTTTTAGATCAATAAAGGCACTCAGAATATATTTACGAACTACATGTTGTCAACGGAGGTCGAGACCATGATTTCGAAGATTGAGGATGGAAGTTTTCTTGACGAAACTTAATGCTCCCAGAATCGTGAGTAGTCTGTGCTACGAAAATATCGGGCGGATTCAAGCCCTTATGAAACACTTCGTTGCATGATCACACAAAAAGGTTCTGCTTAATTTTCTCGACCACGTTTTCCCTTTGCATAGCATCAACTATTGAACTTGCTAGGATTCTTCTGCAACGGAAAATATAAAAAAAAATGGTCGAGAAAGTGAGTTTTCGATAAGAGAGAGACTATTTATCTGTCTCCCTATCTCGTACCCAGAGTCCTCAGGCTCTTTGGCCGTAACGGTTTCCATTGTTTTACCCCAGATTTTCTGGGAAAATGGCGGGTCCATTATCCCAGAGTCTCTCCCGGCCAAAGAGCCTGAGGACTCTGGGTACGAGATTGTCTGTCTCCAGAAAGGAAAATCGAACAATCCCATTTGCGCGAAATTTTCACTACGTTCATTCAGCTGATTTATGTAAGCTTAACATTTAGAGACATGCACAATGCCATTCTTCCGCACTTAGCCCAACACAGGAGGTTCCTTCATTAGTCGGATCAAGAGTGCGGTGATGTAAACTTTTTATGCAGTCGGTCACGAGTTTCACAAGTTCATCGCGTTTTCCACTCAATCACCGTTTTAACTACCACACAGTGTTGTCTTCTGGTTCTCTTCCAAACCTGCAGAAGGAAACATCGTCATCTTCGGTCAGAACGGTTAAAGAGCCGAGAAAACTGATAGCGAACGACTTAATTTCAACTCACGCTCTTACAGAAAAGCGATTTGTTTGTCTGAATCACCTGGGGAGCTCCAATTTTGTGACATCATTTGTGCGCGTCGCTATTGAGTAGAACGGTCCTAATACCTATCAAACTTCACAAGCGCTACTTGATCTTTTTTTATCGTAACATGAACCATGCAGTTCGACTATCTTCACTCTTCATTTCTACACTTTATGCCATTGCAAACGTTTTAGCTCTTACCCTTGATCTCTGGATCCTCACTCAGTCGTTCAAACTTTTACTGCTAATTAGCCTTATCAAATTTTACTATATTGATTGATTTAATTAAACATCATTTAAAGACGTTAACAGGACAATTTGGCGAAAAGAATCGCATAAATCTTGCGATAAAATCGATAGAAAACTCAAAAAATTTAAAATCCATTGCCTTTGAAAACAAAGCAATCAAATGATGAACAAAAACAAAACAAAACAAAGAGAGATCAACAAAAATCAAGATGCCCAGAAACATCAATCACAACAATCTTTTACTACTGATTAGCTCAGAGAGGGGTTGTACTCAAGTTCGGTGCCTGTGCAGGTTCTTTCGTGGCCCTGATCTTGTTTGGCGATCGACAGCTGGAACATACCAATCCTTTGAGCTTCTGCCTGAAGCGATGGTTTAACAAGCCATACACAAATGGGTTGACAGCAGAATTGAGCATGATCAGCATGGTATTAATGCCCCACTCGACATCGCCAGGACTGTAGGAAGTGAAAAATTCCACGAAGTATATAATTGAGACTGTTAGCCAACAAATACCAAAGATGGCGCTCACGACCACCGCCAATAAGGTGACACGCTTCCGTACCCTCAGCACACCCTTAGAAAGAAACAAAAACAATGTTTAGTTATTGGGAACCATAAGATACGAGTACGGGAAGATCTTGGACGGTTACCGAAAGTAAATTTGACCTTTCACCCATGCGCACGAGTACCTGCCTCCCAGCCCCATCCAGTCCTGGCGCGCGTTTCTTGAAAGGTCCGAAAACGTTTTGGGCCCAAAAACCTACGTGCTTAGGCTCATTACCAGAAATTCAATTTGATTTGTAATATTTGAAATTATCTTTTTACGAAAGCACCTTATAAAGCTGAGAAATACATTGGATATTGGAGTTTGTTAAAATAGCTAGTACCAAACGATATAAAATCGACTTGAAAAATACTTTGCGGGCCCAAAATGTTTGAAACGCAGGCCTGGTCCCATCGAGGACAGCATTTCTATGCTTTCGCAGTCCTGCCTAGAACGTGAGTATTTTTCTTGTCATTTTGATTCAGAAAAGTCAAAAGCGACAGTTTTTGACGTCTTAAAAGAAAATTATGCCAACGTAACATTTGCCGTGATTTCAGTCAAGCTATTAAAATATGAAAAATTGTTATTTCAAAGGACACTGAGAAATTTACATGTATCTTGAACATTCTATACCAGTGCTACCTTAGCTGGTAACTTCGACGTTTATATGTCTATTAAAATATGGTCAATACAATATCCTGAGCTAACCAAATCAAGACAGTACTCCACAAGACCGTGAATGGACCATAAGAGTAATTAAATAGTTAACGCCTCCTTCGACACCTTGTTTTAGGACTTCATTGTCATTTTGTGGTTTCCCTTTATTTTTATTTCTCTCCATTTGTTAAAAGCTAAGACAACAGAGCCAAATGCCTGTCGATCGAAGAAAACGTATAGATCCATCATAATTTGGTTAAGACATGCTCACCATTTGCTGACGTGATAGGTTATTGCCGTTATTAGTTCTCGCCCATAAGTTGTGCACCACTCTGGAGTACAACGTTATCATCAGTATCAAAGGAATGAAAGTTGTAACTAACAGCCAGCCCAGACTGTTCGCCTTCCCCATCCACTCTTCAGGCCATAATTCCTCGCAGGTTTCAGATGACTCGTCAAAGTTCATAACCAGGAAATATGGGACCATGATAATCATTGCAAACATCCAAGAACTAAAAATCATAATCTGTAACGAAAATTCAGATTTGTTAGTGAATTGAAAAATGGTAGGTACGAGTTGGAATCAAAATTATTCCAGTTATTGCTTTATTTTCCAACGCTGAATTTGAAGCAGATATGTCACGAGTTATTAACATTATTTAATAACTCGTGAGGTCCTTTGCATGGTAGATCTCCTCCCTCCCAGTAAAATAAGATTTGTAAGGAATCGTGGTCACTTCTATGTACTTCCTCAGATTAGGACCAAACGTTTTAAACGTTGCTTTATTAATAGATGCCTTTTCAATTTTATTTAATTGTTTATTGTAATCCAGAACGTTTGGTTTTTGGAACTAATAAAGAGCTTTATTATTTATTATTATTATTATTATTATTATTATTATTATTTATTATTATTATTATTATTATTATTATTATTATTATTATTATTTGACTTTGGAAAAGATAAAAAAAAAGTGATTGGAAGTAAAGAAAACCACACCAAAACCAAACCATCATTTTGTTTCAAATAACTTTATTAATTTAGTAAAACTATTTTAAAATAAGCATCTTTGATTTTTTTCCGAGTTTCCATTTGATGTTATATGCATTTCTATCGTGTTGTATTTCTTAATTCACTCACTGTGGAGGTTTGGTTGGTTGCATCTTCGATATGCCTTAATGTGACTGCGTGATGCAGTTATGAGTCATATGCGCCCTGATATGCCTTACTGTGACTGCGTGATGCAGTTATGAGCCATATGTGCTAGTCATCATTTGGCTGTGTGACCGCGTGATGCGGTTCCAGTCAATTGCCCACATTTCACCCTTGCTCATAGAGTCTCCAGTAGCTCAGTGGTTAGAGCGTCCGTCTAGATCGCGGAGAGTCGTGGGTTCAAATCCCACCTGGAACTCGAATTTTTTTCCGAGTTTCCATTTGATGTTATATGCATTTCTATCATGTTGTATCTTTGATTTAGGATGGCAAATAATGAAAGGGATGGCAGCTTAAAAAATTGTGCCTCGTCGTCCGAGTTAGCGCTTGTGCTGTGAAAAAAAATTAATAATAATAATAATAATAATAATAATATATATATATATATATATATATATATATATATATATATATATATATATACAAACACAGTTTCCCCTTTGAGGAAATAGCTTGACTTTTTTCTTTTGGTGTTCTAGGGCCATTTTCGCTATTAGCGATAGTTCTTGAGGATACCTAGTTTTAATTTCACTTACAAGACAAATAATTACATGATCTCATTCTCATATGAAACACACCTTTAGTTTCCTTTTTATACCACCTTCATTTGGGCTTGTATGAAACACTGTATAGTAGCGCTCAATGGCAATGAAGACGAGGGTGAAGACAGAAGATGCAGCTCCGACCCATCCAAAGTTTCCACCTGTCAACATTTTGCATAAAACTTCACCCATAGTCCCTTCCGGGTGAATTTGAATGTACCTCATTATATATTCAGGTATTAAAAAGGTCCCGGTCATGATGTCTGCTACGGCCAGGTTCAGGAGCAGATAATTTGTTGGAGTCCTGTGGAGTAGGTAATAATCAGCCTAGTCCCCAGGCGTTCTCTCGGTAAAACCCAACTGTTAGCGGTGACGTCACCGAGAGAGACTCGCCGAGAACGCTTAGCAAATACTGCCCGATCTAGCATAAACAACACTGAAATATGCACGAGATCGTACGTTACAATAATGGCAAAATATGCCTTTGAGGTTGCTGCGCAAGGTTATTCCACAAAGTTAGAACTTACCGTCGTTTGTGGACACTTCCACTGTACGGGTTTGTCGCATCGATGGTAAGCTTTCATACGATACGGCGAGGAATCTAGTAAACCAGGTTTTATTTTTTTGGGGGGCTGAAATCAGTGGTATTTTGGCAATACTTGCTAGACGGTCTCTCGCCCACTCCTTCCCAGACTTCGCTCGGACAAAGCTAAGATAGATAGGTCACAGAATGACTCTCTGTAGTCGGGGTTTCAAGCATTTCTATCATGGTGTGATAATAATAATAATAATAATAATAATAATAATAATAATTATTATTATTATTATTATTATTATTATTATTATTATTATACGTTCATAATTCTTATGTCCGAGAGGCATCTAATTAAAAAGCTGGTGAAGGATGTGTTTTATTAAACAATTGAAATTTTGGAACTGATGCACAACTAAAATCTATATTATCTTTTGTGAAAATGAATATATGAAAATCAGTAGGAAAATCATATGACATTTTGTTGGCTGAAATAATTTCATAGCTTCGCTCTCTCACCTCTGAAAGAAAGTAAAATTCAGGTTTAAAAAGCAAGCAGTTCTCAGTCATTTCAGTCCTTCAAAGAACTGCAGGAGAAACCACTGGTACCGCCTGGCACCAAAAAAATAAGTAAACACACAAATAAATAATAATAATAATAATGTTGTCGTTATTATTATTATTATTATTATTATTATTATTATTATTATTATTATTCCAAAAAATCATCAATAATTCATGATGGAATACAAAAGAAATAAATGTTTAGTGAGAACCTTTTTCTTGATGTAATATAAAGACGGCTAAATTTTACCTCCGATTTTCTAAGCCAAAATAACCCACAATCTGAATGTTGAGAGTATGAATGGATAGTGTTTTATGACGTCCTACTATATGCAAGTCGGACGAAAGGAAATGAAGACATTGCCAAATATACCGGTTATGTGCCTTCTCTGTGAAACTGAAAATCTGTGTTTTCTTAGCATCCTCTTTGGTGCGATTAAGCTCGACTCACTTGATGCTTTGTGTCATGTTTCCAGCCACCTCTATATAGCGCAACCAACTTCAAACTTAAAACACTTTACTAGAAATTGAGTAAGGGCCTCTTGTTCTGCATTGGTTTTACTATAATACCTTCTTTCAAATGATCAAACTTTTAAGTATAGTAGGGCTTACTTTTTTAACCTCTATAACGATCTCATCAATTCATTAAAGGCCGGTCAAGCATTCAACTTGGTTTACCAAACAACATTCTCCCGAGGAGACTCTGTTAATTTGCTGAGAAGTCATTGTTAGAAGTCCTTTCCTGACCTAAAAACAGAACGAGCAGCCAAACCCTAAAATATTGATCCTAGTGCTAACGACTGACTCAGTCGCAGTATAACTGATGCTCATCTGTATTTTTCGATTAGTTTGTTTTTCTCCACCTTACCTCAAAGACAAAATCTTGCAGTGAATATGGCCTGACGGAACACGCGAGTAACCTTTGCAACGAAATTAACAAATAAATAAGGAAATAAATATGTAAAAAAAAAAAACATCTGATAAATAGTAGAGCCTCTGAGCAACTAAGATAAGTGTTTTCAATAAATTTCAGGCTATTGAAAACACAACGATATGAAATAATAATGATTTTGGTTTATACGAAAATGCTTCACGGAAACGACTACTTTCTAGCTGATTTTAATGAACTTCTTGCAAAAACGTCGTTCTTACCTTCCTTTGGCTCGGCAGACTCAAATAAATTTCCTTTGTGTTAAGAAATTCAGGAGACAGCTGACTCCTGACTTCCTTTGTTAATGAAAGATCTAGCTATAGAAGTGAAAATTGATGCATTTGCATTTTGAAGTTAATTTGCGACAATAGGTGCTCAAATGTGAATAAAGACTGTCCTAACTATAACAGGATGAGTAATCAACTAGAGATATATTTGATATATCTGCATTTGCTGTCATAGTGCTAGTTGTTAATTGTAAGAACTGATGTGCGCGTTTCTTTATCACGACATATTAATGAGGCCCTGTTATGAAGGGGGGGGGGGGGGGTGTATTTATGTCCTCCGTCTGATTTTCAACACTTTACATCGCGCAATTTCGGAAGGGCCACATGTCGCTGTCGGAATTTCATGCAGTGACCAATGTCGTTGTCGCAATCTCGGAAAGTTCGATATGATATAATATTGATTTTGGTTTATACGAAAATGCTTCACTGAAACGGCTACTTTCTAGCTGTTTTTAATGAAATTCTTGCAAAAACGTTGTTCTTACCTTCCTTTGTTTAGTAATGGATTATTCCGGTGGCTTGGCAGACTCAAATAAATTTCCTTTGTGTTAAGAAATTCAGGAGACAGCTGACTCCTGGCTTCCTTTGTTAATGAAGGATCTAGAAGTGAAAATTGATGCATTTGCATTTTGAAGTGAATTTGCGACAGCAGGTGCTCATGTGTGAATAAAGACTGTCCTAACTATAACGGGTCGCTTGGAATCGCA
The DNA here is from genome assembly GCA_016490735.1 of Pachyseris speciosa. Lineage (NCBI taxonomy): Eukaryota > Metazoa > Cnidaria > Anthozoa > Scleractinia > Pachyseridae > Pachyseris > Pachyseris speciosa. The sequence continues at coordinate 135,253 of JAEMWC010001056.1, forward strand.
TCAAAGAGGCTTTTGATATCGGCAGTATCACTATGATATTAAATTTAAAATTTGAGCTTATCTCTCTTTTTTCCTTGGATCGAGGTTCAAGTATGCTGTTATCCTGGTGAGTTCCGAAACTCATGTACTCAATAGTAGCAAACTAGCAAACAAACCACCTCGCTGGGTAAACAAATAAAGGAAGAAACAAACAAATTCTTATATAAGCCTAACTATGGGAATAAAAAAATAAATAATTAAATAAACTAACAAATAAATAAATTAAAAAATAAATAAAGTAAATCATTAAATTCCTACTAGCACTGAATGAACCAAACTTTTATTCTGGATACCGGATACTGGAACCAAGACGTTCTGAACTTGGTACCTGCCTTCTCTGAAATCCTAAGTAAGCGATTCAGAAAGCAACTTATTTGACCCGGTTGCAAGAGGCGTGGTACCTGCCTACTTGAAAATGGAGAGTTTGCAAAGGGTTTGAGGTTACTCTTAAGGGCCACACCTCTCACAATACGGTAGCATGGTTGTAAAAACGTTTATGTTATCACATGTAGCATAATTACAGATTATATCTGTGATAATTTCTCATATAGATGAGTCCGTGGTTATATTTATCTCATTAGTAATGTAAACATTTTTTTTTGGCTGTAGAATATGCTGAAAAGGGTTTTTTAAACTGCGTTTATGCAAGTTACTGTTGACATAAAGGACAAGCGTTTTGTTCGCGCGGACGAGTTAACAATTACGTGAAGTTAATATAATCTTTAACGCTTGTAGACTGAAGAATTTAACAAATAAAAGTGCCTTTTTGTTCAAAGCTTTGTTAATGTGTTTAATTGATATCGATTTTAAACGGGAAACACAAAACATCTACCTTGAGATCTCGGCATTTTTTACATCCTTTGGTTATATCTGGGATGTTTTAGTTCAAACAAATTAAGAAACAAACATGTAAATAAATCCAAAAACTCCCGTTCGCTAACTGTAAGGTTACTTGAAATGAACCTAACGAAGGAAACTATTTTATATCTGACTTGTTGTCATCTATCCAAATAGATACAAATGCAAAGCAACGTAATTCATCAAGTAATAAATATATTCTTGCTGGAGACTGATACGTAACAAAGTTAGAAAACACCATAGTGTCTCATTAACCGCTCGATATCGTGAAGTGATGCCTTGTCCGAACAACTGGCCGTGGGGCCCACATATGGTTACTACTCAGGCCATACGGCACCGAGTCTACGAATGGGCTCTATTTTTCTTAACCTTCGTGTCACGAATTTCTCAGCGCACGTGTCCAACACGCACCGCTACGCACAAGGGTTAATCAGAATGTTTGGTCATCTTCACATGTCGCGCACATGACTTGAGTAGACCAAAACGCTAACTATAGCCCCAAGTTACACAATGTGAGTTACTCGACGTGCTTTTTTTGTTGGTGCGATACGTGTGGTCAGGAAACTGAAAGGTAACCCGTTTTTCTACACACGAAATACGAGTAGTCCCAGCCCAGAGTAGTGAGTCTCATCTGTATTGTATAAAACAAGTCAATTTTCATTTTCGTTCTCTGGTAAGTTTTATGTTAAGCTGCAATCTAGGGCTAACTGTTAAGAAAATGGGGCTTTAAAGCTTTTTAAACAATAATTAACTGAATTTTTAAGCCCCCCCCCCCCCCCCTCCCCCTCCTCCCACCTCTTCTCCGGTTCGATGTTGTTTGCGCCACCTAAACCTTTCCCAGCCTTTGGAAGGAGCACTAACTTTTATAAATGCAGTGAATCGCGCTAGTTTCTGAAATTTTCTTGACAGCTTTTTTGACAACTTTCTGTCAGATATTTAGACATGTGCATGCATTTGCACGGCTTCTTGATCAACCTCGACGGGAACGGTTTTCCCCCTGCGCCAATTCTGACCTCTCATTTATACTTGGATTTTTTTAAACATGGCCCCTGAAATCCATACTGACCCTTCTTTATTTTACTTACTAGGTGTCTTTCCGTGTTGTTTCTTTTTCTTTCAGTCCCTTGGGGAGGGAAGGTGGGTCATGCTAATTAGATCATGAGAGTGAAATTGGTGTTGAATTTGAACAAAACAAAAATGGTGGAATGGAAGGCCGTTAACAGTCAGCGCTTTCATCATTAGTAAACATCTGAGAAACTGGTCGAAAAACACAACGATTTATAAATCTGAATTGATTGGCTGGACATTTGTCTGCAAAATACGTCAGTTCGTACAGTTTTGTGACTTGTCTGAGCCCTGGCGACTTTAGCGATCTTATGCATGGTAATAATTTGATAGTCTGAAAGTGTCATATTGAATAATTTCCGGTCGCAAAATTGAGCAATAATTCAGCAATGATAAGCTGTGATTCTTGTTAGCCATCACAACGTTCGGTTTAAAACGCTGCTCGATTTCGTGTAAATCGATGCCGCTTATTCCAAAGCGAACTTTGCTCTCGAGGGCGATTTGGAGAAAATTGGCGCTTTGAAGCCCTGAAAATTGTCAGTCAGACGTCATGTCAATTTCATAGACCTCAACCTGGATAAACCAGAAAAGATTTAGAGCATTTTCCTAGATTTTTATTTGCAAGTTATATATGCTAAATCACTTGAATATTTTACTACTGCCATTTTATTCGCACAAACAAACACAAAGCCCTATACTGCTTGGTAGTTTGCAAAAGATCAGTATATTTCAAACATTTTTTAGGAGTAATAAGAAACGAAGAGTACCTTTCAGAAGCTGTTTCTGAACGAAAATATTCCCTACAACAAAAAGTTTCAAAATTCAAGCTGCCACTATTTTAATCATCACCACAAGTGGAAGAAATATTCGTCGGATATTATATTTTATGCTTTGACATGGAACAGCTATGCAAAGATATAAGCACCCATATCCAGTTATAAAGACAAAATAAGGCCCCGCCCACTCTCGCGCCCCCTCCCAGCCCTATCTTCATGATCGCGGATTGACGACGAGTGCGCGCGTATTTCGCGGCTTCATATTTACCGCCAGAATTTACATTAACATGCTACATATACATCACTTTGTTTCAAGAGAAATATTACCGCTCAACAATGGTCCAAAACCTAAGGGAATTCCAAGTAAATCAAATCTTACAGAAAACTTTACATTAAAATTAAATCCAGGGAAAATTTCAATGGCGATTCCCACCTATAATACCAATACAACCAAATCAAAAGTCACGTCAATCTTACCTCTTCTGTTCGTTTTACCGCTTTTGAAATTTGTCCGAGGGCAACTTACTTCGACTTAAAATGTAGTTACAACTTACCAAAGTCGATTGCGCGTCTATGAAACCACCGGCCAAAACAGTATTTCAGCCTGAGAAGGTGTCAATCGCTGCAGTTGCTGGCTATCACATGCCGAAATGCACAGACGTAAAAAATAAAAATTAAAAATCGCATCCATCGCTAAAGCATAACATTTTACGAAACTAGCGTTTTATAATTCAAGTAAAACCATAAAATGCCATGAGCATATCGCTTTCAGCGTGCCGCATGGCGGTAAATAAAATTGTGCCCCTGACGCGTGTTTTTAAAAACAATACTACTTTGTAGATTTACATATGCTACGTGACGTTACAGAAGGTGTGCTCTCCTGCAGTGAAACCGCAAACTGAGTATGTTGAGGGCTCCAATGCAGACCTATGATGTCACTCCTTAGCAACCAGACATGGGAGATTCTTTAACTTCGGGTTATCTCTGGCTCGTGATGTTTCAAGTGCTCAGCTAATTATTGATGGTGCTGTTTTCGTTACTCACAGACAATAGTTTTTTTTTTTTTTTTTTTATGGATGTAGAAGTGCCGTCATCTTGCAGACAATAGCTTTAAACACACGAGAAACACGTAGTTTTTGCTAAAGCTTTTGAAGAATTCTTTTACTAAGGGCCTGATTACATCACGAATTTCAGCCCGAGCTGAAATTTCATCCTGGGCTTTAGGCCGTCCCAGCCATCCAAGCCATCCCACCTCACACCCCACCCCAACCATGGTCAAGGTTGAAAGGGGGGGGGGGGGGTTCTAATGAGTTTATTTCGTTGAAAACACCATCACTGCGCATGCCCAAACTCACTTTCCAACCCGGCTGAAAATTAAATGCGATTTAAAGAGGTTCTTCAGCCCTTCAACCCGGGCAGAAATTTTCAGACCGGTTTGTGAAACCCTGGCTGGAAATTTCAGCCCGGGCTGAAATTCCCGTCATGTAATCGCAAACCTCTTTTTTTAAAGATTTGTTCTGGAAGTTGAGCTAAAATCTCACCCCGGTTGGCCATTTAATCAGGACCTAAATTCAGTCAAAAGTCTTGAAACAATGTGATTTTGTAGAATCTTGATGAAAGCTTTTGGACTGCGCTACAACTTTTAGGCTTCCAGCTGGCAAATTATGTAAGTGTACGTTTATAGTAAATTCGATTTTCGCATGATGGCGAGAATTTTTGATTTGTGGTATCCGCCTCAGCGTTCGGTTCCTGCAGATAACAGAAGCTTTGTCGTGATAATTCTCGCTATCGTGCACATTCTCATCCAATAATTAATAAATATTAAAACTTGTCATATTTAGTGTCCATGACCTGTATGTTTAATCTGGTAGCAGCAATGTAAGGATGTAATTATAGGTTACTATTACGTAAATTAGGGTTTGAAGCGTTCAGTAAACTGCAGAACGAAAACAGTTACCTGAAGTTGTTTATGTTGTCTTCGATGGCTAGAGCAAACTATCATTATTTATTATTTGAGGAAGTGTCGTGGCATTTGTAGGGCTCTACTTTCAATTAGGGAGCTTAAGCAATGAGGACGGGAACGGCAAAGAGAATGTCGCAAAACAAAAGGTTTAATGAGCAAAAACAATCGCTCTACACTTGCGTTTTACATTTTGGTACACTTCTTTGCGTCGTCTGAAAAACAACAACGTGAAATGGCCAAATTATGTTTTCTCGAGAACGTAAGCCCATGACAGCAAAATTTCTTTTAGTTTTCTTAGTTTGTACGCCGTTCATAGTAATTTCGTTATTGAACAATTCGCCATAATTTTCCAAGTTAAACAAAGTGGAATAATCGCAAGAGTTACAAAAGCGAGAAGTTGTGTTTTAAAATGACGTCTTCGTTGCCGTTGCCGTCGTCGATGCTTTAAGCTCCCTTATTATATGACACACTGTGGACAACAGCAAATTTGAAATGATCTCCTTCCTTAAGAGGAAGTTTCATTGGTAGCTCATTTAAATTAAAATTCTTCAACGCTGTGTGCTCAAACGCTATGTCCCTTAAACTGGACTATAGGTATTATAAAAATCGTTTATCACACACGTATTGTAGAACGCATTTGCCAGTCCAACTTTGAAGTAACCTAAAAATACAGGCCTTAAAATATTGCACATGTATATAGTGAGGAATATATATAGTGGAACCTCCTTCTTCCCCCAAAACTGATGATAGACCGAAGGACTATTTTTAACAGCTTACCAAACAATACAGCCTACATTTAAGTCATTGTTATCGTTATTATAAGCATCACCATGATCACCATTATCCTCAGTATTATGCTTGTCAAGGCCGAACTCCTTACAAGACGGCGAATATATCCAATTATCATCGTGATCGTCACTGCCATCTTCATCGCCGTCGCCATCGTCATGGTGTTAGTCATCCTAATTGAAATCGTCATCGTCGTTTGCCATTTGTCGTCGTCGTAGTAATCGTTATACACCTTATTCCAAAATGGCTGCTAATTTATTAGTCTTTTGTTTGCATGTTAATTAGCCCTCTTTGCCTCGTTTTCACTTCAAAATTCTTTTGTTTTTCGTACATGTTGACGAGGCAAAAAGGGCTAATTAACATGTAAACAAAAGAAAAATAAATTGGCAGCCATCTTGGAATAAGGTATATTGTAAGTGAGCATTATCGTTATCATTATCTCCATTTTTTTTTGGCTAATCAAGAAAAATTCTTCGCTCCTGGCCTGTTCCTTTTTTTGGATTGTGTGATCACGCCAGTTCAGCGGGCTAGTGAGGTTAGGAAATCGTAGTTAATTGTTATGAATAATCATTCGTGCCAAAAGTACCCCCACTTGTGATTAACAAAGTAATGGTCTTAGTCTACGCACACTAAGGTATAACGTAATAAATGAACCGTAAAACGATCATGACGTGGAAAACTAGCAAGCAGTAAGCTTAAATGTTGCATATTGCAAATGGTTATAATCTTATGTCCTTTTACTTTTTTTTACTTTTTACTTTTCAGTTGAATTATATGGTTTTCTGTCATCAAGCTAGAGAACTTGATCAACCCAAGTGCTTTCAACCCCACAAAGATCAAGACTGTTTCTGTGGTTCTGGTTCTGACAGTCTATAAGTCCAGATGTATAATAATAATAATAATAATAATAATAATAATAATAATAATAATAATAATAATAACAATAATTTTTTTTAATAAAAATTTTATTATAAATAATAAACTTTAATAATCACTGGCATGAAAAAATACAGATAATAATAATAATTATATTAATAATAATAATAATGATGATGGTAATAATAAGAATAAGAATAAGAATAAGAATAAGAATAATAAGAAGAATAAAAACTTGGGCAACATTACTCTAATGTGATGAGAATAAATTCGAAGTATTATCAAACAATGGGTTGCTACCAAAGAGTGAATAGATAACAATAATAATAACTCTATTTATATAGCGCCTGTATCACTAGCTGTTCTAGGCGCTTTACAACACTGGCTGGGGGACTTTTGCCAGACTGCTTATAACGCAGTTTACAATTAATGAAGTTGAGTTACGAGTGCCCCCGTAATATCAATATCAAATTAAGACAGACACTAGGGGTGGTCACTGCCAGAATTTTGTTACGTCCCTAGTGTTCCTTTACGTCCACAGAATCAGAGAATTATGAAGAGTTGTGAGACGGGGCTTACGGTTTATCGTCCTTATCCGAGAAGACTAGAAAGTCTAACCGTATGTAGATGTCATTACAAAGGCAGCACTTTCTCCTCAATTATTTAAAGACCCTAAGTGTTGGTCCGGCCTGGGTTTGAACCCGCGACCTCCCGCACGGTAGACCGGTGCTCTACCACTGAGCCAACCGGTCGACGAAGAGTGTTGAAGCTATCCCCTTCCTTTTAAAAAAATCCTTAGAGTATGAACAGTTTTGCGCGTTCTTTCAAAAAAAGTAGTGAAATCGTGGTATCAAGAACCAGTGTGCATAGACAAAACCTTTTGATTTCAAATTTTGCTGTTTACCGGGATTTACGTGTTACAAACCACACCTGCATCCTCCCAATGACTACAGCCAACGTTTCCCCAACCAGAATTAGGACAGACATGCAGCGATGCCTCTCCTCCTTGACAGTTGAGTCCATTGTCCAACCAGATAGGATCAGATCATTGACCGTATGGTGCACTATGACTGGCAACAGTTGCATTGCGGAACCCAAGCTGACGACAGACCACATGGGCATCATTGATATCCCACTCATCATCACACACTGTGCCCCAGATTCCTTGGTAGAAAACCTCAACCCGGCCGTAGTTAGCTCCTCCGTTTGCTAGGCGGACAGGAAGGCACTCAACACTGGCATCTCTGCTGTGAGTACAGTCACTAACTCCCCATCCACCGTGCCTGCAGTCGTAGATGAATGACTCGCTCCCTGTGCAGCCGATATCAGCCATCCAAATGGGACCGGACCCCTGACCATGATAGGCGCCATTGAACACTCGAGAAGCTCGCGGGAAGCCAAGCTGTCTGCACACCACATTAGCATCGTTCATATCCCAGGAATCATCGCAAATTGTGCCCCACTGATTGTCATAGAAAATCTCCACCCTGCCAGTTGTTAGAGACTTTCCACTCAAACGGATAGAACCTGTTGTGATAACTAAGGGTGGAGACAGGGAATTTTAGGGGAAAATATTTGAGTTTTAAGTGCCTAAACATAGTACTCTTCGTTAGGAAATTAATCCAACGTGATTCAGTAGCTGTTACATACTTATTTTAGTTAGTGTTACAATAACCTCTCGCCTGAATAAATGCATGAATACTTTCCTTAAAAAGCTAACAAGATACCCCATTCAAAACCTATGAGAGTATGAAGTCACCAGTTTTTTTCTTGCAACTAAGACACATTTCATTTAACACATACACAGGAAAATACGTAGCTAACGCTAAATCATTCTAATGTCTGTAAATTAATATATAGTGATCCTCTTTTTTGTTACTTAAAGTAAAATGTTACACAGAAATATAATTCATCCTTCTTTATATTGATTCAGTCGATGTATAGTAAGTGACTTTCCTTTTGAAGCCTGGGATCGGTGTTAATTGATAACACGTTTGGCACAAAGCAAAAAATCAACCAAACTCATAGTCGAAAACAAACAAGCAAACGAAAAATTACACAATGCAAAAAAACAAACAAACAAACAAACAAACAAACAAAAAAACAACAACAACAACAAAAAATCGACCTTTCCAAAATCAGTCTTCATAAAGCCATGCACGATACCTTGGTAAAAGGCTTTGAATCCGAAAGTTTCTCTTGATCCATCCGAGAGAAATCGCACGTAAAGTTTATTGCTAGAACTTGTAATGGGTGCAGGGACAGAACCTCCGCTATATCGACCAATCAATGGAGAGGACGGTGAGTCACCATCATACACCGTTACGTTGTCTTCAGGAAAATAGGTCGTGAAACTTGCAAACTGGAGTTGTAGCAGCATGGTATTGGAAGATATAGTCCATCGACAGTCCATATTGCTTCCGTAATAAGTGCCATCTCTTGTCTGTATTACTCGCCTTGTGTCATTCAAGCGCAAAAGTCTATTGTTGGCAGTACAGGAAGTTACAGCTGTCACCAAAGGTGCTGCAAGGAGACCGTGGACATATTATTTTAACTGACGGCAACCAGTAGGTGACAAAACTATGGTCTTAGTGGCAGGGTTTTTTAGGTGGAGGTGATTGCAAGGGATAACGAAAATATCGTCACGGCCACTTTACCTTTTTACCTTAAGGTCATTTTGGTCTACAGTGTAACGCGCTCCACGAAATAGTTATAGGCTAATTGCTCCACGTCGCCTCATGTTTCAGTTGTACATGTTACAATTACTTACTTAAAAAGTTAAATTAACCCAAAACCAATGCCTAATGTGATGCAAGAAAAGACTAATTATCCAATATTCATCGGGTGATTGCTGTTGTTATAGCTTTCTAAGACAATTGTAGTTAATTATATCTTGCCAGCCTTTCTAACTTTTTATATTTTGATGAATTCCGAAGTCCTTTTACCTGTGCAAGTTCTTCCGTCACCAGAAAATCCAAACTTGCAAGTACAGCGGTAAGAACCAAGGGTGTTGTTGCACATGGCATTTGCGTCACAGACAGGAAAAGCAGTGCATTCGTCGACATCTAAAGCACAAACAACAACTTCAGCTTTGCACATCTTGCACATCTTGTACCAATTTCTACCCTAATTACGCCAATGAAGCATGGATATACCAGAATATTCTCTTTGATTTACTGTGATATCAGGTCTTATGTATCATCCAACTAAACTTTACTATGTTCTTCAGTCAGCAAAGCCGTTTTTACATATGATGTCACTCACTACAATTTTTACCTTTACAAGTACTTCCGTCACCAGAGAATCCGAGCTTGCAAGTACAGCGGTAAGAACCAAGGGTGTTGTTGCACATAGCGTTTACGTCACAGACCGGAGAAGAAGCAGTGCATTCATCGACATCTAAAACAAAGATAGCATCAGATCTTAAACTACAGGCAAAAGTGAAGCACAGAGCTGTGGAGATCACACCCTAGTCACACCCGAAAGAATCAATGAGCACTCCTTTAATACTGAACTTTCGAATAATATCAAAGTCAGAATGTTACATTGATTGACGTCTTTGTCGATTTGCCCTGGATTGATCTTTGAATTTAGTCGAGGGCAGCTTTTCGTTGATGCTGTTGAATGAGTCATGGCGATGGTCATGGTCATGGTCATGGTCACATTGATTTGGTGATGTTGTTGACGTAGATGGAGCTGGTGAAACTGATGGTGATGATGGCGCACGAATGCTAATGGTAAGAACTGAGACGATGAGGATAAACATGATTATGGTGATGGGCAGAATGACGAGGATGACTGTGGTGACTACGAGGTTGATGATGATGACGAAGGAGGCGACGGTGATTAGAAGGACGAGTAGGACGGTGAGCTAAACCAAAGGTTTGACTTAACTCACCTTCCGTCTTCATATCACAATACGCGAGTACTACCATCTCCGATTTTATGGAAGACAGCCAGTAGTTTCCGCTGACCGCTCGTCTTTCGCTCGCCTTTATTTCTTTGCATGACTCAGCTGCCAGTTCAGGAATGGACCCAAGGGGAACTGGAATGAAAATAAGTATGGTCTTAATTTGTTCTCACATGTCAGTTTAGTGAAGGTCATATAATCAATACCTCTATTTATGTCTCGTCTGAAATAATATCTGTCTGGGTCAGGAGTGAAATCCTCTGGCCTGGCTTCCTTAGTCCGATCACTGAACTCGCACATTTGAAGAGACATCACAAAGTTGAAGCTTTGGCATCGATCATCTTTGCGACAGACTAACAGGCAATCAAGTCCGAGATGGGCCATCGTAGTCTTATAAATGTGTCGCTGTAGCATCCACCCATAGATGGACTGTTCAGATCCAAAGGCAAGACATTGCTGAGTATCTGCTCCGTAGAGGATTTGACCCAAGGAAAGGATAATGGCGAAAATTAAGAGACGTCTCATGGTCCTCGTTTAGTTTGCCCTTTTGGCTTATTTTTGACAACCTAAAAAGAAATCAAGGTTGTTGGATATCAAAGCAATAAAATTGTAACCATTCTTTAGAACTGAAGCGAGACGATTGAACTGAAATTCACTAAGCAGTACCTTGTATGGTGTTAAGTAATAACTATAATACGAGAAAGCTCAAGTTGGGTTCATCCTCTCGCAGCTCGCTTCGTTCGCTGCTCGCGCACGTCTTTCTCGCTTCCAGCTTACGCCCGAAGTAAATCTCGCGTGAGACGAGAGTTTGGTAGCAGGCTACGTGTGACGGAACACAGTGTGGCTCTCACTTTATATAGCTATATACTATGAACATGACATCATTGTTTGTATTCATAAGACAGTTCCTGCTAAGTCCTCTTTACATCACTTTAACTCGCGGAAAATAGTGCGCACCCGTCATACAAACAGGATGGATCTTAAGGAAAGAAGACGACAACGGCAAGGAGAACGCCACAAAACAATGGGTTTATCAGGATTAAGCTATATCAATCGCTCTGCTCGTGCGTTTTGCATTTTGGTACATATACATTTTCTCGAGAAAGCGAGCGAAAAATGGCGGCAAATAGTTCGTTGTCACGCTTTTCCTTACTTTGTCACTGCTCGTAGTAGTTTAGTGCCCGGATAATTCGCCAGCATTTTAGCTCATTTTCGGAAGTTAAAAAAAATGGAATAATCCCAAAAGAGGTACAAAAACGAGAAGTTACATTTTGAAATTACGTTTTTGTTGCCGTCTTCGTCGACGTTGATTAAGATCCAAGTTAACATCATAGCAACGAAGTCAGGTGCAAAACGATCGGATCACACTGTTTTGCACGCTAGTATTAGATCACCGACGCCGAGAGTATGCCGTTTTCAGAATATGTGGTTTGGGAAAACCATATTGCACGTATTCCCTTACTCGTAATCTGTGTTAAGAATAACCAGAGTGTCCTTAAAAGGAAGCGCCTCCTACTCGCTTTATTTTCTATGTCAAGTTCTTTACTTTGGCAAATATTAGTGTATGAGTAAATATCGATTTTGTCTTCTGCAACATATATCGATGCCAACGAAAAAGCGTTTGCTTTTGCAGCAATTTTAAGGGTCTTCCTCCATACGCTTCTTCTATATTTAGAGATTCCAAATAAACCCTCTGCCAGACTTGAAATATTATTTGACTTACCAAACAAGCAAAATTCTGGAGAAAATGGTGTAAAATTGGTTTTAATCCTGAACGCAGTGTGCTTATTCATGATAGAACCTTTTAATGTCGAGTATCAATTCCTTTGTCACGAATGTTTCATTTTGTAAAGCCGTTTGCAATTTTCCGCTTTAAGTTTCCCCTCAGGAAAAGGAAATTGATTTCCTGTTTTACTTTTTGTGTTTGTGTGTTCTGCTATAAGTGACGATTTTTTTTTAAATTCTTTTGGGCTGAGAAACAAAACGTTTACAGGAATGATATAAAAAACAATGAAAAGACCACAACTTGTTATCTATCCAAGCCCCCAGAGCGAAGAAATTGTTCATCTCTCTGGTTGACTTGTGTGCACGTTGAAGCGGATTTTAGAATTTCATTTTATGAGTTGAGCTATTGGTCGCTAATTCTGAACAGTATATATCAGTTAAATTAATGGCTACAGATATTAGCAAACTGAACAGTGGCTCTCTCATTTTCAGTTCAATGAAATCAAGCATCTTCAAACTCTTGCCAGTTGTTTAAGCATTGTAAGATAATTATAATGTACGGTCGCTGTTTTGTAACAGCAATGGATTATCAAATCTTTTGACTGGTAAAATACCCCTTTTCACAGCTAAATTTGTTAGTGATGAAGATCCAAGCCATGTTTTGTTTGTTTGTTTTTTAAACTCTATCCGATCTGCTCGTCGCATGTGGTTGTAAACAATTTTTCTATCTTTGTTCCGTTCCAACAAAAAAATAAGTTCGAAATGGTCAAAAGACGACGTCTCTTTAGGCCGTCTAATGCACAAATAAGAGTAACAAACTGGAATAACGGACCTCTCATAATATATCTGTCAAAGCGACTTTAAGAAAGAAAAGAGTCAAAGTTGTTTTACCAATTTCTTGTTGCCTTTCTATGCCAGTGTATTATTGAGTACAGGACGCCAGCACATTTAATGACACCACAAAAGTTGCTTTTGTTTGTTTAAAGCTTAATGCTTGGCAGAAGTTTGGCTTGCTATTAGCCCGAACCTAATTCATTATTTACAACAAGTAAATTCATAGCTTGGTTTTATACGCTTTGAAGAAGTCCCCTGTTTTGCACTTCAGATTTTGCGTTATCTAACAGAGTGTCTCTTTGCTATTTTAGAATGAAAATTATCTATTCACTCTTACATATTCTTCCTGTCACGCTTTCTTCATATTTTTCTTAATTAAAGAAAATACAGTATACCAACCATCAACGTTATTCTAATTAGAAGGGCTACAATGCCCAGGGATGGCCCCCAATGATGAATCACAATTTCGTTATTGGACAGTTAATAAGCTTGAAAATATGTTATCGTTTTTTGAGAAATGACTGACTAATTTGTAGTTCGCTTGTTTTCTTTTCCAAACAAGTTGTTATTGTTTCCTATGTCTTTGCCATTAAACGAAATGATTTGTGAATAGAAAACGCTATTACAGAATCGACACGTTCTTAATTAAACGAAAGATTCGAACAACCTGCTATATGTCAATGGAGTGTAAAGTAATATTTGCTAAAATAGAGTCTGAGAAATGTTCAGTTAACGAGTTTCAATGCCAATAAATGCTACTGAAACGGCAAATAATCAGTGGATAACAATGAAAAGCTCAAGAATTAATTTTTAAAACGAATCGAGATAGACGTCTGTGGTTGTTTGTAAAGGGAGAAGCGAGAGAGGTCAATACCTTGCGGTTTGCACTCGAGGACGTAATTAACCGTAATTACCTGTAAGTTGTATTAACAAAATATAAAAAGCGTGATGCAGCAAATCTTGAGGGCACTATCACCTGTTAGTATATACCAGACAAGTGAATAGTGCTTTTCGTGCGCTCTGATTGGTTAACTCGGGGTGATTAGCAAGTACCATTCACCTCCAAGCAGCCAGCGCGCGAGGTTTTACAATTTCCGACCGCTTGTCGGTATATTGTCACACATAAAGTAATGTTTTGGTCCGCTAGTTATTCAGCTTGTGTGGTATATACTAAAACAATTATTCACCTCAGTGTCGGTGAAAGTAGTGGATATTTACCTCGCCGCTTCGCGGCTCGGTAAATATCTACCACTTTCACCTCCACTTCGGTGAATAATTGTTAATTATTATTCAACACATCGTGGCATTGTCCAAAGGTGGTCATAGCGCGCTTAATATTCGTCGCGCGCGCTCAGCAGATATCTTACGATTAACGTAATTTTGTGTGTACCGGAGAAAAATTGCGGCTTTTCCAGCTTTTTTTTCGTTTGTTTGCAGTAAACGCATGCAATTGTTCTTTGTCTTTAGAGTGTTAAGATAATTATTCTGCTCAATCTTGAGGAATATCCATTGATATTAGCCCACTCGGTCTGCGGACTCGTCGGCTCCGAGTATCAGGTGATACTGAGTCAGCTCGACTTCGCAGGATAATTATTGTTATTTAAAACTGAGCTACTGGTATGAGATTTCCAGCATTTCCATAGGCTAGCCGGACACAGGCTATCAGTTCATGTACCTGCACTACCAAATATGGTCAATGAACGCTTCAGCAAACAGAGAAAGCTCCATAGAATTTTCCCTCGAAACAGCAGCCATGAAAACATTAGCCGTCTACGCATCGGAATTAACGGGTAGAAATGTCGAAACTGGAACCGAAATACAAAAGGACTTCAACTTTTCATTGTTGAGTATTTTAGAACGACAAGAAACAGTGCTGGGATCGTGTTTAAGAATTTCTTGCAGCCCAGAGAAAATGTTCCGGGCTGTTGATGTTTAGTTAATAGCAAAGCGTACTTTTATTTACTGAAATACCGCAAGAGTTTTTGAACTCAACTAAACGAAATTGAAAATATGTGTTCAACAACAATTCGCAATATTTCCAGTCTATAATTATACTCACTGCTAGGCCACGGCTATTCAAACCAAACTGAACAAAGAACAACTTCTGCTAAACTTTACAGCGTTATTCACTACTGAAATTCTTTGCAGCGATCATTGACACTTTTTAAAATGTTCTGACCTGCACTCGATGCAAGGTATCAATCATCAGCTTCAAACTTTCAATGGTTACAGATACGATGTTTGTAAAAATGAGAAGAATCGCCGCGTTCGTTGTTTTTGTTGTTCTGTTCTGCCGCGGGTCCAGTTTGTGTGCCACGCATCAAGACAAACTTCTAGAAGCCATTTCTTGAAGCATAACCTGGATATCCCTCTTACTTATCCGTCAGGTGTCTTGTTTCCGAGTAGGCTTGGTGAGACAATGTTCAAGGTCGTCAAAATGAACTGCAATTGTGTCTTCATTTTGATTCGAATTCGCACATTGCGCCCTTGTTTGAATGGATCGCAAAATCGCTGCTTCGGCTTGTACACTGATCTGTGTGAACTGTTCTTTTAGCAATGAATGATAAGTTTTTACGAAACCACTGACTATTTACGATAGTTCAGAGCGAATAAACTTAGGACTTTTCCCCCAAAAGTGAAGTTTCTGCGTTGTTCTCGGACACTTTTATTGAATTTATTCAACTTTCCAAAGGAATGTTGCAACACATTGAAAGATTTACGCGCCCTTTTTGTTTAGTTATGTGATAGACAAATGTTTCCTTTCTTCGGTTTCCTCTTTCGCTGGGTTCTTCTCATTAACTATTTTTGTCCAGATTCCCAATTATGTGTCGTAGAGTTTTTAATAAAACAATTTTTCTACTCGGACTTGCTGGATGTGAAATGATTATAACCAACTCGGAGCTACGCGCCTAGTTGGTTATCTATCACTTCATACCCAGCGTGCCCTCGTAGAATAATTTTTTCTTAATACTGGAACTCGGAGTTCCAATTGGCCGTCATATATATAGGAACATTGTATATACGAAAATAACATTTCATGACACTGTGTGAAATCCTTTTTGCACTTATTAACAAACGAGTGTCTCTTTGTATTCAAATTTAAATCTGGTATTCGTTAATAAAACTCTCAAAATTGGCACATCATGCTGTTTGCAGTTTTTCATTGTTGTTTTTTAATTTCCTATATTTCGGGAAACCAAAAGCCACCAAAATATTTCCTGAGATTGATGTTTCCAGAGAGGCTCACTTAAATTCTGCCGAAAGAAGCACTGCGATTTTCTTCAAACAAGGTGCTCATCTGGTAAATCATGTTAATGATATTGTGTAAAAATGGAGCGACCAAGTATTTGCAGCATTTGATATCTTCCTGGTTCTACGTATACATCTCACTATTAAAAACGTAAAGCTTGTGGGATGTGGCTGGAGTGACAAGGATACTTCACAAATTAATGTGATCAAGTAAGCTGAAGCCACTCAAAAGGCACTAAGGCCACAAGGTAGCGGGCATTACCCCTTAAATCTACCAAAGTAAAGATTGAGCCCAAGCATTAGCAGCCATGGACAGCTGTTTCGGCTGCTAATGCTTGGGCTCAATCTTTACTTTTGTAGATTTAAGGGGTAATGCCCGCTACCTTGTGGCCTTAGTGCCTTTTGAGTGACTTCAGCTTACTTGATCACATTAATTTGTGAAGTATCCTTGTCACTCCAGCCACATCCCACAAGCTTTACGTTTTCATTGCTTGCTATATTGATATGTGGGTACTTGAGCCTGAGCATTAGCTATGCCATGCTGATGAGGCCTAACAAGGCCGAAACAGCTGTCCATGGCTGCTAATGCTTGGGCTCAATCTTTACTTTTGTAGATTTAAGGGGTAATGCCCGCTACCTTGTGGCCTTAGTGCCTTTTGAGTGGCTTCAGCTTACTTGATCACATTAATTTGTGAAGTATCCTTGTCACTCCAGCCACATCCCACAAGCTTTACGTTTTCATTGAATTAAATTAAACTATTGAGGTTAGTGAATACATCCGCCATACACGACTTATTTCAAGGGTAATTCGTCTCAGGTTATTTTTAGCTTCCGCGAAAAGGGATACCCACGCACGTCTGTTTTCATTTCTGTATGCGATTGGCTATTACATACCCACGTGGGATTTCCAAGACTGGCAAGTGACCTGAGACAAAAGACAAAATATTGTAGTGGGTATGGCCATGGCAAACGTAACGATATAATGGCTGCAGATCAATGTTTTGGTTTATAAGAAAAAGGACCACAAAAATGTTACTTTCTAGCTGATGTAATTAAATTCATGTTACAGTTTTAAACGTTTTACCAGTTTCACTTCCTTTTTTCGTGGATTAAGCTTCGGCAATCTCAAGATTATTCGTGCCGATGTCAGTGAAAGAAATTATAGGTACAGCTGACTGACTACCTTGAAGGATCTATAAGTTATGTGAAAACTGATATGCTTGCGTTATGAAGTGAATTTGCGTCAACCCATCCACTAGTATGAATTAAGACTGTCCTGAGTATAACAGAACACGTAATCAACAAGTCACATATTCAATATAGCTGGATTTTACATTTATTAAAGTGTTAGTTTTGGTAAGAAGTTAGGATAGCGTTATAGGCCAGGTTATCTACGTACGTTTTCTCTCTTTCTGGGAAGAGAGGAAACGTTGGAGGATAAGCTTCTTGTGAGTGTCAGTTTACTAACTCATTTTACGATGCACATAACGATCGTCACAGTTAATGAACATGTCCAAGCCTTAGGGTAATACAAAAAATGTGCCTCTTTTTTTCAGACTTGACATTCAGAAAACGATTCAAAACTGGATGAAATTTTATCCACTGGAAGCCGCCACTGTCCGCTTTCGTTTCTTCATTAAAATAATGAAACGAACACAACTGACCTGAATGGTACTGGTGCTGAAATCGGCTTAAACATGGACAACAACGCAAGCCAGTCTTCCAATTCACGCTTTAAAAAGACTACAAACTTTTTAAAATTATTCATCAAATGATCTAGTAAACCCACAAATTCATGAAAACTTGTTATCTTCTCCCAATAGCCGGGTGTACCACGAAGCCTTAGATTTCAAATTATGCCGCGGAAGGAAAAAAAAGTATTATTTTATGGCGATGTTTCCAAAACACAATTACAAAAAAAAAAAAAAAAAATTGGCTAACTTTTGGAAGTGCGATCCGTTCTTTTTCGTCGTCCGTGGCCATTCACAATCGCAAATAGTTTAGATGATACACATGTTAACCTTTGGCGTCTTGACTACTCATATCTGCACAGAAAACACCGTTACTGCTTTAAACAAAAAAAAAACTTTTTCAGCTCATTTCACTTTATCAATTTGTGGACCCTGTTAAGACGAAGAAGTCATGGAAAATAGTAATTATGCAAATTTTTGTGAAATCCTGAGCGAACGATGGGGAGTTGGAGGGGAGGAGCTACCTGGAACAGGCCTCAGTTAAAAGCTTGGTATTGTAGCAAAGCGCAATATGGAAGCAGGAACACTGGATATTGTGATCCTAACCCTAATCCTAACCCTAACCCCCAAACCAAACCCGAATCCTAGCCCTAATCCTACCCTAACCTTAACCTAACCATGACCCATCAACTTAGCCTTACATCAAGTCACAGAACATTAACTCCCCAAGCCAAAACAGTAACTCTCGCCCTAAAATCCTCATTCTAACCCTATGTTTAAGTTAAGCTTAGCTATCTCTTTTATTATTTGGCGTCAAAAGAACAGTCACGTGATCCCAAAATTCCGCCTAAATATTTGCTTTTGTTGAAAATCAATCAAAACGTTACGACAGTGTGTTCATAGCGCCAGCTGGTTGGTATTGCACTTATAACAGGATACAAAATCAGGAACATGTTAGATTAGTGGTCCCGACCGAAAAACGACACTTTTCAAGATGATGCGTCGAAGCTATTTAATAATCTATTAGAAACTGTAAAGATTACAGAACCTTTTTAAGACTCTCAAGGAATTTTTTAAGAAGCGATTCGTTAGTTTTACTGTATTCCGTTAATCCTGTATTTACTGTATAATTTGTAAATAATTTAATTTGATTTATTTTGTAATTGTAATTAATGTAATTTAACAGGGAAGAGCCACCCAGTGGATCTGTTAATAAATCATCATCATCATCATCATCATCATCATCATCATCATCATTATTATTATTATTATTATTATTATTATTATTATTATGACTCCAGCTTTCCGTTGCTCCGTTAGTTTGGCAACAAACCGTACTTACCTACATACCGAAAAAACATCGAATCGGTATGAAACTTTTATCAGTGAAAACCTGCCGTTTTATGGATTGTCCTGGGAACATGAGTCCAAACTACCGAAGATTCTTGGAGACGGTGAAGACATTAGACATGTAACAAAAATATCTCGTAGTAAAAGAACATTGCTAACAATCTTGATATAAATGTTCGTAGAAAATATAAAAAAGGAGTACCAACATGATAGTTTAGAGCAGCCGACAGGAACTGACCGCGGTTCACAAACCACAAAAGAAAACGAAGTACTTCACGTATGTTTCTTCGAAGAGTCTTGGAGAAGGTGGAGAAATTAGGCAAGTAACAAACATATCTTTTAGTAAGCAAGAAAAATTGCTAAGCGATCTTGAGATATAGATGTCCGTAGAAAAAGCAAAAAGTACTACGAACCCGATAGTTTAGAGCACTCCGCCGAACAGCAATTGACTGCCGGTCAAAAGCCACAAACAACAAAACATTGCAAGAAAACAAAATACGACGCGTGTGTTTCTTTGAAGATTCTTGGAAAAGATAGAGAAATTAAACAAGTAACACACATATCTCGTAGTAAACTAGAAAAAAATGTTAATTAATTTTGACATAAATGTCCTAAGAAATGACAAAAGGAATTCTAAACTGGTAGTTTATAATCAGTTACTGAATCACTCGGAACACGGCATAATAGCGCCATTTCACACAAAAAAAGTGGTTGCTTGGCTAAATTGCCTTGATAGTTACTGTTACTTCCCATGTCTTCCGAGTAATCTTCTTCAATTAATGATTCTTAGTGGCAAAACATCATCCAATTATAACGAAGATGTACAGTCTTTCTGAAACCAGACGAGCTTTTCCACTGCTTTTCCTTCACAGACCCGTCCATTTTTACTTCACTATAAAATTATCAAAGCCAGCCAGCCAGCCCATTTCGCTTTTTTTTTTTTGACATCCAAAGATTGATTCTTACCAGTTCAAATAAATTAAGACTACAACACGGCGAAACTTAGTTGTTTACAGTCCGCTTTGGACGAAAATCTCAAACTTTTTCAATGAAGCATGAAACGCGCTAATTTTTGAAATTTTTGACGGCAGATGTTTTTACTCGTCTACGGCCACGTATTGGTGCCCCTCAGAGGGACACCAACATGGCGTGCCTATTCTAAACTCTATAATTTGAGTGATACATTTTTGCCGAATAACTAAAGTTCGATCGGGACATAACACAGTCCTGAAACTTTGGGATGTTGTTTATTTATTACTCTTCTAAAATATCTCAATTTCTTGACTTTATCTACTGAATGGTTGATGATTTTTCTCTTGCGTGACGTGCACGTGGCTGCAAACCAAGAGTTTCTTTTAATTCATACTAAAGTCTTTCCTTTTTTGTCTCCATTCTAACTGGTCAGAGGAAAAACTTTGGCACTCAACTAAATATTTGCTCTTTACAGGAAAACAGCAAGAATATGCATGTTGATATACTATTAAAAAACGTGATTAGGAAGGAAGTACAAATTAACAGCTTCACTACACAGCACGTGTAGCCACTGGCTTCTAAAAATTGGTACCCGCTAGTACAGACTTCAGGTTCAGAAGCGTATACAAGACACACACTATCTTTAAGGAGGCTGGGTAAGTTTTTAATGATACACTATCATTATCATTATCATTATCATTATCATTATCATTATCATTATCATTATCATTATCATTATCATTATCATTATCATTATCATTATCATTATCATTATCATTATCATTATCATTATCATTATCATTATCATTATAACTGTCAATGTCATTGTCATTATCACTGCCATTGTTACTGCCACTCTCATTGTCACTGCCATTGTTATTGGCATTGGCATTGGCATGGGCATTGCCATTGCCATTGCCATTGCCATTGCCATTGCCATTGCCATTGCCATTGCCATTGCCATAACCATTACCATTGTCATTGTAAATGTCATTGTCATTGCCGTTGCCGTTGCCGTTGCCGTTGCCGTTGCCGTTGTGATTGCCATTGCCATTGCCATGATTGTCATTGTGATTGCCATTGCCATTGACATTGCCATTGTTACTGTCATTGCCATTGCCATTGCCATTGCCATTGCCATTGCCATTGCCATGATTGTCATTGTGATGGCCATTGCCATTGTCATTGCCATTGACATTGACATTGCCATTGTTACTGTCATTGCCATTGTCATTGCCATTGCCATTGCCATTGCCATTGTGATTGTGATTGTGATTGTCATCGCCATTGTTATTGTCATTGTCATTGCCATTGCCATTGCCATTGCCATTGCCATTGCCATTACCATTGCCATTGCCATTGCCATTGCCAATGCCATTGCCATTGCCATTGCCATTGCCATTGCCATTGCCATTGCCAATGTCCTTGTCATTGTCATTGTCATTGTCATTGTCATTGTCAATGCCATTGCCATTGCCATTGCCATTGCCATTGTCATTGCCATTGCCATTGCCATTGCCATTGCCATTGCCATTGGCATTGTCATTGCCATTGCCATTGCCATTGCCATTGCCATCGCCATTGCCATTGCTATTGCCATTGCCACTGTTATTGCCATTGCTATTGTCAATGAATGAATGAGAACTTTATTTTAACACGATAAGTAAGATCAGCATTGCTGATGGGGTCGTGCAAACAATAGTTACAGGAAAAATAAAATACTTAAACATATGTACAATTTAAAATTTAAGACTAAATACAACCTATCAGAAATATTTATAACCGGTGTCTCTGTTTTTAGTTATGGCTAAAATCGGTTCGAAATTTATTTTATCGGTGTTAAATTTTCGAAAACAGCGTTTAAAATATTTCAAGGTTTCAGTCGTTGTTTCCTTGTTCGTTAAACTATTCCATGCAATTGCTCCTCTATAACTTATGGAGTTCCTAATAAAGTTCGTTTCAGGTCTAGGAAGAATAATGTCATCCTTTCTTCAGCGGCCTGGTTTCCTTTGTATAAAAAGATCTTTGAATTCCGTAACGGTGAAACCCTTATACATTTAAAAACAAACTCTGTTAGTCGCACTTTGTACATTGTATCCAGACTGTCCCATCCAGTTCGCGTTAATACATCTTCGGCGCTTGTGTCCCATAGCAATCCGTAAACAATTCTCCCAGCCCTTGCATGGAGTTTCTCCAGGTTGCTTAAATGCGTCTTGTTGCACGATCCCCACTCTATCAAACCGTATGTAACTGATGGTAGTATCACCTTTATGTAGAAGTCTTCTACTTGCTTTCGAGGGAGAAACCGCATGCACCGGAGTAAACTTAGCTTGGACGCGAATGACTTCGCTACATTTGCAGCATGATCAGACCAAGATGACTTGTTATCGACTTGTACTCCCAGGAGTCTTTCCGATATTGTTATTGCCAAGACGAAGTGCTTGGATAGGATCAATGAATGGTGATTGCCGCTGCACAATCATCGCTTTGCATTTTTCTGGATGTGGTATCATCAAATACCTATCGCACCATTTCTGGAGTTCAGCTAGGACATTGTTTAGCATGTTTGTTAGTAAATCCATCGTTCCTGCAATACAGTATATTGTTGTGTCGTCTGCATACAGATAAGTTTCCGCAGATTTTAATGAGTTTGGGAGATCGTTTATGAAGAGTGAAAATAGCGTGGGTCCAAGAACCGACCCTTGCGGCACTCCATGGGTTATATTGTGTATGTCGGAGTCACATCCGTTGATTCTGACGAATTGTCTTCGATCTGTGAGGTAGTTTTTTATCCACAGCCAAATACCTCCTCTGATTCCAAGGTCATTTAACTTTTGTAGTAACATGTTGTGCGACACAGTATCAAATGGTTGATTGTCATTGTTATTGTCATTGTCATGATCGTCATCAATAGTTACTTTAACATTCTTGCCGTTGTTTTCTGTAGCATTGCAAACCGATGTCAAGGTTATTAAAATTGAACAAGGTCTAAAAGAATCGCTCAAATGGCCCAAGCCAAGAATTGAGTAGAAAGGTCCTAATACCTATCAAACTTCACAAGCGCTACTTGATTACACATTTTACATTGCAACACGAACCATGCAAATCGACTATCTTCACTCCTTATTTCTACTCTTTATACTATTGCAAAAGTTTTAGCTGTTACCCTTGATTTCTGGATCCTCGCTCAGTCGTTCAAACTTTTACTGCTAATTAGCCTTATGAAATCTCACTATATATATTGATTGATGTAATTAAACATCATTTAAAGACGATAACAGGGCAATTTGGCTGACGGAATCACATAAATCTTGCCATAATATCGATAGAAAATTTACTAATTGAAAGAAAGTCAAAAGTTGTAAAATACATTGCCTTTAAAAACAAAGCGATCGAATGGTGAACAAAAACAAAACAAAGAGAGATAAAAAAAAATCAAGATATCCAGGAACATCAATCACATTAATCTTTCTGCAATAGCCTTAGTACTGACTTTAGCTCAGAGAGGGGTTGTTCTCAAGTTCAATGCTTGAGCAGGTTCTTTCGTGGCCCTGATCTTGTTTGGGGATCGGCAGTTGGAGCATGCCAATCCTTTGAGCTTCTGCCTGAAGCGCTGGTTCAACAAGCCATACACAAATGGGTTAACAGCAGAATTCAACATGATCAGCATGGTTTTAATGCCCGACTCGACATCACCCGGGCTGTAGGAGGTGAAAAATTCCAGGAAGTAAATAACTGAGACTGTTAGCCAACAAATACCAAAGATGGCACTCACAGCCACCACCATTAAGGTGACTTTCCTCCGTACCCTCAGCACACCCTTAGAAAGAAACAAAAACAATGTTTAGATATTGGGAACCATCGGATGCGAGTAAGGGAAGATCTGGGACGGCTACCGGAAGTAAATTTGACCTTTCACACATGCGCAAGAGTACCTACCTCCCAGCCCCATCTCGTCCTCGCGCGCGTTTCTCGAAACGTCCGAAAACGTTTCGGGCCCCCAAACCTATTTTATACGTGCATTAGGCTCATTACCAGAAATTAGATTTCTAATATTTGAAATAAGCTTTTATGAAAGCATCTTATAAAGCTAAGAAATACATTGGACAAGTTTGTTAAAAAAAAAGTTAGTATTAAGCGATATAAAATCGACTAGAAAAATACTTTCCGGGCCCGAAATGGTTCCCGGAGTGTTGAGAAACGCAGGTTTGGTCCCGTCGAGGACGCCATTTCTTTGCTTTCGCATTGTTTTCGTCATTTTGATTCAGAACAAATCAAAAGCGACAAAGAAAATTATGCCGTTATTTCAAGCTATAAATATCAAAAATTGTTATTTCAAAGGGCAGGAATTTATCTTAAACGTCCTCTACCAGTGCTACCTTAGCTGGTAACTTCAAAGTTTATATGTGCATTAAAATATGGTCAATACAATAATCCTGAACTGACCAACTCAAGGCAGTACTGAAAAAGACCGTGAATGGACCTAATGAGCAATTGAATAGTTAAGGCTTCTTTCGACAACTTGTTTTAGGTCTTGATTGTTATTTTTTGGTTTCCCTTTATTTTTTTTCCATTTGTTAAAAGCTGAGACAACAGAGCAAAATGCCTATTGATTGAAGAAAACGTATAGATCCATCATAATTTGGTTAAGATTCACATGCTTACATGTACCATTTGCTGACGTGATAGGTTACTGCTGTTATTAGCTCTGGCCCATAAGTTGTGCACCACTCTGGAGTACAACGTTATCATCAGTATCAAAGGAATGAAAGTTGTAACTAACAGCCAGCCCAGACTGTTCGCCTTCCCCATCCACTCTTTAGGCCATAATTCTCCGCAGCTTTCAGATGACTCGTCAACGTTCATAACCAGAAAATATGGGACCATGATAATCATTGCAAACATCCAAGAACTAAAAATCATAATCTGTAACCGAAATTCAGATTTGTTTGTAAATTGAAAAATGGTAGGTGCGAGTTGGAATCTGAAAATTATTTGAGTTTTATTTACTTATTTATTTATTGTTATTTTAACTTATCATACGAAGCTAATCATCGTCTGACAGAATTTGTAAATTAATTTGAGATAAAATTATGCCATGGATATACAATAACAATAACAACAACAACAACAAACAATAACAATAACAATAACAATAACAATAACAATAACAATAACAATAACAATAACAATAACAATAACAATAACAATAACAATAACAATAACAATAACAATAACAATAACAATAACAATAACAATAACAATGATAATAATGGTTTTTAATTCTCATAAGATGCAAGATTTTTTGTTACCAGATTTGTTACAAGATTTTATCTAAGTTATACATGTAACAATTATTGACACGATAATATTATAACGATATGTTGAACATTAAGGTTACCTATACTGATCTGTGTTTGAATATTAAGCTTTAGTATATACCACATAAGTGAAGAGTACTTTTCACGCGCTCTGATTGGTTAACTCGGTGGTGATTAGGAAGTACTATTAACCTAATTTCCGACCGCTTGTCGGTATATTGTCTCATATAAATTAATGTTTTGGTCCGCTACTTATTCAGCTTCTGTGGTATATAATAAAACAATTATTAACCTCAGTGTCGGTGAAAGTGGAGGATATTTTATATCCACCACTATTCATCTCCACTTTAGTGAATTATTGTTAAATATTAATGATCTAATTCATTTTTTTACTTGATAAAGACGTCAAGCTAGTGTGGAGACGTCATCGTGTATAGCCAGCTTTTTTTAATTAATGTCTTCTCACAAAATTACGTTCATCATGCTGTGAATTAGCGAATCGTATTCATAGATGCAATTTTGCTTGCCAACATATTTTCCAACGCTGAATTTGAAGCAGCTATGTCACGAGTTATTAATATTGTTTAACTTTGGAAAAGATAAAAAAGTGATTGGAAGCAAAGAAAACCACAACATAATAGTTCAATTTTGTTTCAAATAACTTCATCAATTTAGGAAAACTATTTTAAAATAAGCATCTTTGAATTAGGATGGCAAATATTGAAAAGGATTGCAACTTAAAAAATTGGGCCCAATCGTCTAAGTTAGCGCTGGTGCTGTGGAAAATAAATAGAAATAGAGATTCCCCTTTGAGAAAATAGCTTGATATCTTTCTTTTGGTGTGGTGTTCTAGGGACATTTTTGTTATCAGCAATAGTACTCGAGGGTGCTTAGTTTTAATTTCACCTACAAGACACACAAATGATCTCATTTTCATATGATACACACCTTTAGTTTCCTTTTTATACCTTCACTTTTGTTAGGATGCAGCACTGCATAGTAGCGCTCAATGGCAATGGAGACCAAGGTGAAGACAGAAGATGCAGCTCCGACCCATCCGAAGTTTCCACCTGTCAACAGTTTGCATAAAAATTCACCCATAGTCCCCTCCGGGTGAATTTTAATGTAATCAAAGATATATTCAGGCGTTAAAAAGGTCCCAGTCATGATGTCTGCTACAGCCAGGTTCATGAGCAGATAATTTGTTGGAGTCCTGTGGAGTAGGTAATATATAATCATATTCACCTTCATTGTACAGTGATGTGTACAATGAAGTGAAGTGATTTACTTCCGCATCGGTGCAAGATTTCGCGCTTGTATCATGGTATGAAACAGGACACGTTACTGTGGGGATCTTACGAACTCTGTATGCGAAGTATTGCGTTTCTCGTTTGCGACGCTGTAAACGAGCTCAGAATTACATTCTTTTTAACATGAAATGTCCCAGTTCAAAAAACAAGTCAACGATATAAAGCAAATGGGCATAGCTTTGCATATGGCTGCTTTAATCTCAATCTTAGTTTGCCATTATGAATGCAAATTATCGGAAAGTAATTTCGGGTTCTCTAAGATGACAGCGTCTTATCTCAGTTCAAGTTACCTCATGTCTCTGTTTCGTATTAGAACTGCCAAGACAAGACTGTTTCCAATTATGCTTATGATGTAGAGTAAGGATATCACCGTTGTTATCCCAACAAAAACGGCAGCTGTGTGATCCAACATGAAGTCGTTGTGTTTCTTTGATTAACCTGGCAACAAATAAATAATAATAATGTTTACTACATTGCAAGGAGTGAAGACAGGGCTTTTTGTAGCAGCAAGAGGGGAAGAGTGTGACGGTCTTAAAAGCACTAACGAATTTAAGACAGAGAAGATGGACAACAGAACGGAGGAGGAACTTGGAAAAGAGCTTCATGAGTAATTTTTTCAGACAGACAGACAGACGAAACGGCAAGTAATAAAACCTAGGTGTGGCTCCAAGAAGGAGATCTGAAGAAAGAGACAGAGGGGCTCTTGATGGCGGCGGAAGTCCAGTCACTAAGAACTAATGCAGTCAAAGCTAAGACAGATAGGTAAATGACTCTCTGTTTCGTATGTGAAAGGAGTGACAAATGGTATGAACACATTCCCAAGAAAGTTGAGGCTATCGAGAATTTCAAATTACTTTGGGATTTCTCTATAAAAACTGACAAGAAATGGATCACAATCGCCTTGACATCGAATTACCTCATCATATCGCATGCCCTAGTGACAGAAGGGTAGACATCAAACAAGAGGAAAAGGTCAACAAGTACCTTGATCTCGCAGTTGAGATTAAAGAGTTGTGGAAGCTGAAGAGTGTAAAAGTTGTTCCCGTTGTTATCGGAGCACTGGGTACTATTCCGAAGAGACTGGAGGACTACTGAGAAAAAACAATGCTGGGATAGAGTTGGCAACACTTCAAGCCCGGGAACGATCAGTGGCTCGAGGATATAAGATCTTCAATTTATAGCCGAGTTCCTCCCCCATTAGAGAAGGCCCAGAAGGTAGACACCATGGACGCTACAAAGGTATTAGCAAAGAAAAAGACCTGGAGCGCTCCGGACCCGGATAGGCTGACCAATTTTTGGTGGAAAAAGGCAAAAGTGCTTTACGAAGTGTGGCTATATGGTTTCAGACCATCGCGAATACCAAGGTAGAGTATCTAGCCTGGTTCTCCGAAGGCAAAACCACAATACTCCCGAAACCCGGAGAATTCACCAGCTATAACCAGAGGTTCATGTCGTGGCTGTTAGGACCTGCGAATGAATATCTGGAGACACGCGGTTTTAATGGACTGAGCCCAGGACGCACGCCCAGGATGTAGCGGAACTACAGGCAATTTACTGATTGACAGAACTGTGACCTTAGATAGTCATCGGCGAAAGCGTAACCTGAGTATGGCGTGGATCGACGTCAAGAAGGTGTACGACTCGGTAGACCATGGTTGGTTGGAGGAGATGATGATCTTGCATACATTGCCGGTCTGGTTGTCAAGGATGGTAGAGCAGTTAAGCAAGAGCTGGAACACAAGGGTGGTAGCGACTACAAAGCAAGGACGAGAGACATCTGAGCCAGTCAGGTTTCTCAAAGGCCTACGTCAAGGTGACAATCTCTGTCCCATGCTGTTCACGGTTTGTTTGAATCCCATCGCATGGAAGATCAGCGCCAGTAAGGGCTACAAACTATCTAAGCCCATCAGCTCAAAAGTAGCAGACCTTCCGTAGATCGACGACCTAAAGATCTTTGCGTCTTCAGAGAGTAAACTAAACCGTGGTATGGAATCAACCAAGAGCGCGATGGAGGATGTCGGACTTCAGTGGAACCCCAAAAAGTGTGCGGTCGCTCATGTACAGAAGGGGAGGGGTGGTACATACCCATGATGCCTCGGGGCTAAGAGTAGATGAGAATATCTGCATTTTCGACCTCGAAGAGGGCAATCAGTAGACGTTCTTGGTTTTCTTAGAGTCGGTGAGGCAAGAGGAAAGGATGTCGCTGGAGTGCGCAGCTGAGGAGTTTCGTCGCAGAATGTCTATTATATGGTCAAAGTCCCTTGTCTGATCACAACCGGGTAACAGCCTTGAACCAGTTTGCATTGCCAGTGCTGGGCTACTTAATGTGGACACAACAATGGGAGGTGACAGAGCTTAAAAATTAGATAGAGAAGCTCGCAAGATAATTGTTGAGAATGGTGGGTAACATCGAAAAGGTTCAACTGCTATTCTATACATGCCAAGAGAGAAGGGAGGTAGAGGTCTGCGCTCGATCGAGGAGGAGTACAAAGTAACAAAGGTAAAGGCGGCAGTGAAGTTATATAGAAATGGTGACCCAGCGATGGCGATTTTTCGAGAGTTTGAGTTAGGTCATAGCTCGTTAGTTAAAGAGGCAGTAATGTATGCAGAGGAGATGGGTCTCCAGTTGCAGTTGGAGTACCCAAATCCAACTTGCATAAAGCAAGAGAGTGGAGAGGGGATAACGGCAGAGAAACTGAAGGCAGAGCTAAGAAGGGGTCTTGAACAGAAGTCATGGGAAGCGGTATACGAACAGATCAGAACTGGGAGGGGATGTTTATGGTGGCTAGGCGGTTGGAAACAATGCCCAACACACACAGTGGCGGGGATGTTTGAGCTTTATGAACAGTTATTACCTACGAGGCTGTATGCTTTTCAGAAAGAAAACGCACACCTACACGACGGGCGAGGTGATGTGCAGGCTATGTAATAAGGCTCTTGAAAGTGTCGCCCATGTCCTGGCTGGCTGTGCCGCCCTTACACAGAACAAGTACATTACCCGACATAACAAAGCCCTGAAGATACATTTTTTGAGTTTTTGGAAGACTTAGGTCTTGTAGACTCAGTGCCATCTTTCTACTCTCCCCTGAAACCGAAGCCAGTGCACGAGTCGATCAATGCACAAGCATTCTGCGATTTCCCCTATTTGCGGAGCACCAAGAAGTTTGAGCCAACAGAGTGGACGCGCGCAGTATCAACCCCGTGTCAAAGCGAGTCATCACGCTTGAGAAAAGTTGCCCATGGATTACAAATCGGGAAAATAAAAGGAGGAGAAAACCACGAAATACGGACTACTACGCTGAGAATTAAAGCAGACTAGAAGTACCACGGATATGATGTGAAACAATATAATATCATAATGGACGTATTACGGGGGTGGTGCCGAGACTTAGAAGTCGAGCTGAAGGAGTTGGTTGGACGTAAGAGTAAGGGAGTTCTTCATAACATGCAGAAGGCTGTAATCTCGGGAACACTAAACATCTCTCGGATGTTTACGGTTGCAACATGAACTTCAGTCAATGTTGTCTGGAATGTTAACGTTATGAAGTGGCAGTCAATGAATTTTTTTTTACAGCCGAATAAGTATATATTTAAGAGAATTTTAAAGACTTTATAATCAAAATTTTAGATCTTCAAGTGTTGATCCATTTTTTCTTCTTCCTCTTCTACTGTTTTTTTTTATTTCGGAGACACTATTCATAGTGCTAAATTATATATATATATATATATATATATATATATATATATATATATATATATATATATATATATATGAAAATAACACAAATGAAGAGCGAAAACAATGTTTTCTATCCTTCACCTATATTTCGGCCAAGTTTACCGGCCTTCATCAGGGTGAATAAACTTGGCCGAAATATAGGTGAAGGATAGAAAACATTGTTTTCGCTCTTCATTTGTGTTATTTCATATTACTTCTTATGGAGAGGAAATCCGAAATTGGATGCGTGTGACAGGTTACATATATATATATATATATATATATATATATATATATATATATATATATATATATATATATATATATAATTTAGCCTCGGATGCCTTAACCACTAGGCCACTGAACCAGCCACACTGGGTTGACACATATTAATTTCCAGGGGATTTAGCCTTGCATCGCTGATCGATCGGGGAGTAGTGACGTGATCCTGGTTGCAGAAAATGTGTGAAATTGTCTCCTAGGACCTTACCATAAAAATAAGGCCACACTGTGTATGTGTTGTACAGTAAAAATATGTGTCAACCCAGTGTGGTTGGTTCAGTGGCCTAGTGGTTAAGGCATCCGACCGGTAATCTGGAGACCCAGGTTCGATTCCTGGCTGAGCCACATTTTCACTTAATTACTCAGTTGATGATTTCTGTTCCCAAATTAACCTTGTCTGTTTGTATTTTTCAGAAATCACTAATGAATCGCCATCCAAACGGGAATAGGCTGGTGGTCCTAAGTAATTAAGGCAATCAGTTGCTAATATATCCCCTCCCTACCTTACTGTACTTAATTAATTTCCAGGGGGATTTGGCCTTGCATCGCTGATCAATCGGGGAGTAGTGACGTGATCCTGGTTGCAGAGAATGTGTGAAATTGTCTCCTAGGACCTTACCATAAAAATAAGGCCACACTGTGTATGTGTTGTACAGTAAAAATATGTGTCAACCCAGTGTGGTTGGCTCAGTGGCCTAGTGGTTAAGGCATCCGACCGGTAATCTGGAGACCCAGGTTCGATTCCTGGCTATATATATATATATATATAGACAAGGTTAATTTGGGAACAGAAATCATCAACTGAGTAATTAAGTGAAAATGTGGCTCAGCCAGGAATCGAACCTGGGTCTCCAGATTACCGGTCGGATGCCTTAAGCGTATCACAAATGAAGATAACCCACATGTTTTGTTCCACACCTATATTTCGACCACATAAAGTGGTCTTCATCAGGGTAAAATACCCTGATAAAGCCACAATCAGAAGATCCTGAACAACGAGACCTCCAGTGAGAAGAAATGGAATTGTAGAAACAAAACCCTTTGCCCTATTGACGGTGCGTGTCTAACCAGCAACATTATCTACGAAGCTACTGTCCAACAACTTCCGGTAACCCAAGAGCCTACATTGGCATGACAGAAAACGAATTCAAAACATGGTACAACCACAAGCTTTCTTTCAAAGACCGAAAACACTCACACCAGTTACTGTTAAGGGTTGTGGTAGATGTGGGGATAGACGATGCAGGGTTTGTGATTTCTTGGATGAGGGCATTTGTTTCAAAAGTAGAGTTACTGGGAGAGATTTTGTGATTAATTTTAAGCTGGATTGTAATTCAGACCACGTAGTCTACCTATTGTCTTGTGCTATATGTCAAATGCAATATGTGGGATCTACTATTAACAAATTTAGGACTAGATTTGATAACCACAAGTCTAGGATTAATGTGCACAGAGGACTATCCTCTGAGAATAAACTTAAAGACGATGTTATATACTGGCATTTCAATCAGGCAGACCATCATGGTTTGAGTGATGTTAGAATACAGTTAATAGACAAGTGTTCAAGTGAGGAATATCTTAGGATAGGGAGGCCCAGTGGGCATACCGTCTTCGATCTATTTATCCACTGGGTCTTAATAGTGATGATTTTTTCTGTAGTAGGAATCCTCGAAGGGATTTATTTTAATATCGCTCTCATTGCTTCACTTAAATATAACGCGCGCGCTTTACAGCGCGCGAGCAGCCTAAAGTCTCGTATTAGCGTTTAACATCAGCTAGCGTATATCTTATAACGGTTTTAACCGCTTTCAGTCTTTTAATAAAGACGAAATATTGGCAAAGTCGTATTTTCCCAGTTCTTGGCTATTATTTTATTCGTCTGGAAACACAACCATGGCAATGGATGTTTTTGACATTATATATATATATATATATATATATATATATATATATATACATATAGATAGATAGATAGATAGATAGATAGATAGATAGATAGATAGATAGACCTTCTTCAGTTACAGCAACTTTTGAATAAAAACGAACCTTAAATAAGTTTAAAGTGCTACTGATTTTGTTTTCTTTGCGGCTATTAATTAGCACCTTTTTGTTCCTCTTTTGTCATCTTGTACCTTTTTTGTTAGTTGACACTTGTAATTACGTAATCACGCATGTTCGCCTCATTACATGTACTTAGTTAGCTATTTTGTTAACGGGCCGGATTTCGCCCGTTTGGGCCTTGTGTATCATTTTGTGAGTGAATTTCTTGTTTGTTACGTATGTATGTTTTCTGAAGCACGGGTGAGTTTTCACCGGAATCGATACGTTTCTAAACCGTGGGTGTGGTTTCACCGGGGGCGAGATTTCTCGCCGGTTATCTGATAGGATGATTCCTTCAGAGCGTTCGCTGTTGGATGACTACAGTTGGAATTTATACGCTTGTCACGCGTGGGTGAGGTTTCACCGGGGGGAGGTTTCTCACCAGTTATCTGGTCGAATGATTCCTCCAGTGCCTTCGCTGTTGGATGACTACAGATGGAATCTGTACGATTGTAAAACGAGGGTGAGGTTTCACCG
The DNA here is from genome assembly GCA_016490735.1 of Pachyseris speciosa. NCBI lineage: Eukaryota > Metazoa > Cnidaria > Anthozoa > Scleractinia > Pachyseridae > Pachyseris > Pachyseris speciosa. The sequence goes on from JAEMWC010001056.1 coordinate 168,558, forward strand.
GGGGCGAGGTTTCGCTTGTTATCTGACAAGGTGTTTTCCTTCAGCGTATTCGTATGTTGGATGATTGCAGATGGAACTTGTATTATTGTAAATCAAGGGTGAGGTTTCACCGTGGGTGAGTTCTCGCCAGAATTTTAGAGGCTGGTGAAGCGAGGATGAATTTTCACCGGTTGACTGTTACTACGTTTTTCTTCTTCTTTTTTTTTTTTCGAATAATTAATATACGTGGATCCTAGATGTTTTATAAAGTGATAGTGAGCTTTGTACTGGTTATTTTTATCACCGAGCTTTTCGCCTTGTGTATTGACTTTAAATGGAATCTGGCTGTTTTTGCAAAGAAAAGTTAAGTTGTGAAGGCTGTTTGTTATTTTGAATGACTGCTGATGAAAACTAGATACTTCCAAGGCGTGAGAGTTTTTGCAACTGATTACGTGCTAGTGTAATTCCCATGGCTGGCTCCTCTCTTTTCCTTGCTGACTGTGGTGAATTTAGCTTTATTTAAGCGGATGACACGTTGTTGTTTTGTTATGTGTCTTGTTGTTTTGTTATGTGCTCGTATGAATCCCTCGGTGGGTGTTTGATAGACTTTTGCTGGAGGAATTTATTCCTCTTTACGTGTTACAAGCGGAAGCCAACCTCTTTTAACCCTAACGTGGTATGAGTTATATTATTTGGAGTTTCACCCATTTGGCAAAATATTTTTTCAGAACGAAACTACGAGTTCTGAGTTTTTATAATTTGCGTGCGCAGATTGTTTTGAACTGGTGCTGACTTCCCTGCGAAGAGTTTGCTCTTTTGGAGTACAATTTTATTGACTGAGGTGAGCGGACTGAATGAAAAAAAAAAAAAAAAAAAAAAGAAAAAGAAAAAGAAACGCTGCTGGTGTTAGGCTATTTTGGGATAATAGATCCCCTATCGTTTTCACCTTGTATTTTGAAACAGACTTGTTAAGGGTCTGTTTGACTTTTGTTTTTTTTAGAAATTGAAAGGAGAATTGCAGAAGCTCCATCAAACAGTGGCAACTTTGACAAAGTAGTCTGTTGAGGGTGTGCGTCAAGGATTAGTGAGCTACAATGTCTCGCCCCTTATCTGATTTTAAGAAGTACGAGGCTATGGAGATGTTTGAGTTGCTTCAGAATACGTCGCATGATAATAAACACCAGATGGAGAACTTTTACAAAGTAGCCTATCAAACAGCTCGTGAAAGGATGGATCTCCGAAAAGATTAATTTCGAAGTCTGCTCCTTCGTCTGATTGGTGACAAAGATCATGAGAAGGTCCTTGACATCGTCTCTAAGGTAGAAAAGCATTACCGCCCGGACGGCCGTGGGAAATCTGGAGCGAACCCGTATGAACGCAACGCGGAGCACAGGCCACGAGCCTCAGGAGTCCGTTGTTTTTACTGCCATAAGTTCGGCCACGTTCGGGCCCATTGTTTGCAAAGGAAGAAAGATATGCTGGGGAAGACTGGAAAAGGACAAGAAAGTCACCCTCTTCAAAAGTGATAATTCTGAGAGTGAGAAGGTGGAGTGACGCATGATTTGTAACGGCTCGACCTCTCAGTGAATGTTGTATTGCTTGTTGTTAGACTATTGTAATAAACCATGTGAACTGAACCTACTGTACTAGGAGTCCTTTTTTCTTTTGTTTCTCATAGGGTGCCTAGTTGGTCAGACTTTTTTGACAGCCTTGAAAAAGGGTATCTAAATCACCCCCCCCCCCCCCCCAGGATTTCTGGGTCAAAGCTGTCATCTCTCTGCTGACTTGCCGGGGTTTCCCTACTCCTTGTAAACGTCTTGTTGTGTATTTTTTCCTTTTAAGAATTGTTACCCTGGGCTTGCGAAATTGATGAGAAATTGAGTATGGAAATCGCTCAAGGACAGTTTCAGAAGAATAGTGTTCGTTGGGTAGACTCGAGAGGAAACCCTGTCACAGTCAGCAGGGGAACGGCAGCTAACTGTGGCCTTGACGATAAAGTTAAGCGGGTAGGGCGGGGCGAGGTCATTGGCAATGTTCAAGAGCTAGTATTTAGGGACTCTAACTATTTCAGAGCCGGAGAGCTGCATTCTAATGTGACATACTGGGAAGAGATAGCACGAAGAAATCCCTCATCCGGGTAGAACGAGATCCTGGGTTGGATAAGGGAAAGAGTTTCTATCTTTCCGTACTTCAAACACTTTAGTGGACAATTTAAAGGGGAAAAGTTTAATTCCGATCGTCCCCCGCGGAAGGCGTTTAAAAACATGTCGTGTAAACCTTTTGTCAGTTTCATCCAGAAGACCTTGATGGACCGCCTAAGAACTGGGGCGAAATCTTGGTTGGGTAGGGTAGGCGAGGTGGAACACCGCACCTTGTTCTACCATTAACGGTGAAACCAACCAAGCCTCGCCTTTGCCACGATGCGCGTTTTCTCAATCTTTGGATGGAGGATAAGCCACTTACCCTTGACACCTTGAACGATTTACCACGGTATGTGGCAAAAGATCCATACCAGATCGTGTTGGATGATAAATCAGGGTATGACCATATCTTACACTCGGAGGATAGCCGCACCCTTTTTGGAATTCAGTGGGTAGGCTGGTACTTTACCTACAACACGCAACCTTTCGGGTGGAAAATTTGGCCTTACGTATATCTTTCAACAAGTGTCATGGCTACCACTTTCTTTCGTTCAGTTGGAGTTCCTTGTCTTCTTTACATTGATGACCGACACAATGGACAACTTCAAGTTCCGTTAGGTAAAGGAGAGTATAGCCTGTTGAAGACAACCGGTGCGCGTGACAACGCTGCTGCCAGCTCTGCGATCTTCCTCGTGGCTTTTTATCTGGTATGCTTGGGATATTTTCTGGGACTGCTGAAATCTATTTTAATCCCCAGCAAGATTGTACCTTATCTTGGGTTCTTGGCAGACTCCTCCAGAGAGGTCTTTCATTTGATCCCAGAAAAAAAAGGTAAGTTTATTGCCTTTATACGAGATATTCTAGGAAACTCTTATGTAACTGTTAAAACCTTGCAACGCCTGGCTGGAAAGTACGTTTCATTCTCCCGGGCAGTCCCGACCGCAAAGCTGTTTACCAGAGAAATGAATGCTGCGATATTTCCCAGGGCCTGCGTTCTCAAAAGGCGATTTTCATGCATGGTGCCCTTCGAGAGGAGATCTCCCACTGGCTATTTTTAGAATCCTGGGATGACCCACTTCCTTGGCGCGATGAGCGGCATGTCCAGATTTACGTGGCTACGGATGCATCAGCCTCGGGTTGGGGAGCTTCCATCATTTCACCCTTCCGACAAGAAATTTCTTACTACTGGTCTTTGGAGGAACTATCCTGGGATATTGCAACAAAGGAAGCCATGGCAATCAATAACTCTTTGTTGTCATGCCGAGATAAGGTGCGCAATGCGCTGGTGGACGCGCTAGTCGACAATCAAGCTGTCGTCCACGCATGGAATAATCAAGGGGGGAGAAGTTCTTCACTTAATAGTGTCATGACGAAACTCTTTACCACCACGATGGAGTTGCGGTGCTTGCACCTGTCTTACATCCGAACTAATGAGAACCCTGCTGATGAGCCCTCTCGCCGTTTGTCCAGTAAAGATTGTCAGTTAACAGAGGATGTGTGGCAGAGTATCCAGAGGGAATTAGGTGGCCCCGGGGTCATACATTTGACCTAATGGCGCTGGATTCAAATGCAATGAAGGATAAATCGGGTAAAAGTCTACCTCACTTTACCCAAGGGTACAGTCTACCTCAGTGTACCCAGGGTCTTCCGGGGTGAATATTTTCGCACAAGATCTGACGCGACAAGGTCCAGCTATGCGGCGCCCGCACGTCTTTCCACCGTTGATGTTAGTCGGTCCAGTCCTACGGTTTTTGGAAAGTTTTAAACAGTCTTGCACCATCGTTGTCCTGGATATCTACCTAGAAAGTATTGGTGGCCGCTCCTTCAGCATAGGTCCGTAAAAGTGCAAAGGATAGCTTCTAAGGGTGATCGCACTGTTCTTCTTCGACCGTCTAGGCAAGGCTTGGTCCCTCATCCAGGCATTCCAGGGGATTAAAGGGAATTAGTTTCTAAAGAAACTGTGATGCTGCGTCGGTGGGGGAGTGAAACACGAAAATTTGGTTTATCAACGGAGTTGATAATGTAAATTGACCACCGTACAGGGATTCGATTAGCTGACGTTTCGAGCGTTAGCCCTTCGTCGGAGCGAATCGAGGAATTGTGGGTTGTGTATGGTTTATATACAGAAAATGGAGCTACGCTATTGGTGGTAACATAGTAACGTGAAAAACATGAATAAATTAATTGAATGAAAAGCGCTCGTTGATACCGTGGGGATTAAGGGTGCCAATTTGAAAGATCAGTTTTTGCTCGAGATTTTTACGGCTTTCCGTGGTACCTTGATGTAGGGAAAGGCCGGAGATCGACATGTGTTGTTTACAATGGTTAGGGAGATTAAAATGCCGAGCGACAGGTTTGGATGCGTCTTTGTCATCTTTCTCAACATCACGAAGATGTTCTCGGAATCGGTCACCTAGTCGTCTTCCTGTTTCGCCGATGTATAACTTTTTGCATAATCTGCAGGTTATGCAATAGATAATATTTGCGGAGGTACACGTGAAACGATCAGTGATCTTAACAGATCGCTTAGGGCCCGATATTTTGTCAGTGTTTTGAATGAAAGGACAAGTTTCGCATCGCGAGCGCGCGCATTTAAAAGTGCCAGGTTGTTCAGTTGTTTTGAATGCGCTTTTAACTAGAAAGTTACCTACATTTTTGTCGCGTTTGAAAGAAATCAGCGGTGGTTCCGAAAAGATTCTAGCAGTTTCTGGATCATTTTGCAGTATCTTAAAGTTATTAAGAATGATGGCCTTAACTGGGTTATTATGCGGGTGAAATGTGAGGGTGAATGGAATTCTGTCATTCTTTTCCTTTTGTGACGTCTGTAGTGCTGACTGTTGATCAATCTGCTGAGCGCGGTGATGGCCCGATTGAACTACAGAATCAGGATAGCCACGTTTCTCGAAAAAAATAGCACATTTCCTCTGATTTGTTGGAAAAATCAGAGTCATCACTACATAGACGTCGAAGTCTAAGAAATTGAGAATAGGGAATGGCGTTTTTGACATGAGATGGATGTGAAGATGAATACAACAAATAACTGTGAGAATCGGTGGGTTTGTAGTGCACACCGGTACATAAACCGTTGCCGCTGATAAAAAAATTGATATCAAGAAAGGCCAGGGAAGTTTCCGAAATTTCCCAGGTATATTTTAGAGCCGGATGAAAGGAATTAACGGCGGTTATAAATTGTTTGATTTCCTCCTTGCTAGACGAAATTGCGCCGATACAGTCGTCAATGTAGCGACCGTAGAGTTCAGGTTTAGGACCGTTGTACTGATTGAAGAATTGGTACTCGACGTACCCTACAAAAAGATTGGCGTAGCTAGGTCCCATTTTTGTACCCATCGCTACACCATTAATTTGCTTGTAATAGTTGTCAGCGAAAGAAAAACAGTTAAGTGTTAAAACTAGTTCAGCTAGGCGGAGTAGCGTTTCCGAGCTAGGTTCCTTGACGGTGCGTTGATCGAAAAAATACTTAAGTGCTTGAAGACCTTCGCCGTTAGGAATGACAGTGTATAGAGATGTAATATCCATAGTGAAAATTAGTTTGTCTTCGCCGGTGAAATTGAAATCGCGGAAAATTTCAAGTGCGTGTTGACTGTCTTTAATGTAAGATGGCAAAGATTTGACGATGGGGGCCATAATCTTGTCTAAATAGCTAGAAATGAGTTCGGTAGGGCAACTACAGGCAGAAACGATAGGTCGACCCGGGTTGTTAGGTTTGTGGATTTTGGGTAAAAAGTAAATACACGAGGTTCTCGGAGTAGTGATGATGAGATTAGTAGCAGTAGCCGGCAATTCTTGTTTGACTATTAGGTCCTGAACTCTACGGTCGCTACATTGACGACTGTATCGGCGCAATTTTGTCCAGCAAGGAGGAAATCAAACAATTTATAACCGCCGTTAATTCCTTTCATCCGGCTCTAAAATATACCTGGGAAATTTCGGAAACTTCCCTGGCCTTTCTTGATATCAATTTTTTTATCAGCGGCAACGGTTTATGTACCGGTGTGCACTACAAACCCACCGATTCTCACAGTTATTTGTTGTATTCATCTTCACATCCATCTTATGTCAAAAACGCCATTCCCTATTCTCAATTTCTTAGACTTCGACGTCTATGTAGTGATGACTCTGATTTTTCCAACAAATCAGAGGAAATGTGCTATTTTTTTCGAGAAACGTGGCTATCCTGATTCTGTAGTTCAATCGGGCCATCACCGCGCTCAGCAGATTGATCAACAGTCAGCACTACAGACGTCACAAAAGGAAAAGAATGACAGAATTCCATTCACCCTCACATTTCACCCGCATAATAACCCAGTTAAGGCCATCATTCTTAATAACTTTAAGATACTGCAAAATGATCCAGAAACTGCTAGAATCTTTTCGGAACCACCGCTGATTTCTTTCAAACGCGACAAAAATGTAGGTAACTTTCTAGTTAAAAGCGCATTCAAAACAACTGAACAACCTGGCACTTTTAAATGCGCGCGCTCGCGATGCGAAACTTGTCCTTTCATTCAAAACACTGACAAAATATCGGGCCCTAAGCGATCTGTTAAGATCACTGATCGTTTCACGTGTACCTCCGCAAATATTATCTATTGCATAACCTGCAGATTATGCAAAAAGTTATACATCGGCGAAACAGGAAGACGACTAGGTGACCGATTCCGAGAACATCTTCGTGATGTTGAGAAAGATGACAAAGACGCATCCAAACCTGTCGCTCGGCATTTTAATCTCCCTAACCATTGTAAACAATACATGTCGATCTCCGGCCTTTCCCTACATCAAGGTACCACGGAAAGCCGTAAAAATCTCGAGCAAAAACTGATCTTTCAAATTGGCACCCTTAATCCCCACGGTATCAACGAGCGCTTTTCATTCAATTAATTTATTCATGTTTTTCACGTTACTATGTTACCACCAATAGCGTAGCTCCATTTTCTGTATATAAACCATACACAACCCACAATTCCTCGATTCGCTCCGACGAAGGGCTAACGCTCGAAACGTCAGCTAATCGAATCCCTGTACGGTGGTCAATTTACATTATCAACTCCGTTGATAAACCAAATTTTCGTATTCCAGGGGATTTATGGGCTTTTTATGTGGAATTTTAGCCGTTCTTCTGATAATCATTTACGTTGCAGGCGAAATTTTGTGCTCCCCAGAGGTGCGATGAAATGGATCGTTTACTGAAGTGTTTTTGAAACGGACAGAGAGACTTTTAGGTGACTCCTTGATTCTACGGGGCGTTTTAGGCACCCCTATTTTTGACTTTTCCTTTCTCTACAGGAATTACCGGTTGTTGCGAAGCTTTTCGTCCCTTCAGTAAGATGCCCAATTTGCTGCCATGCAAATGATAGTGATTCTCGTTATTGTCAACGCTGTGGTTATAAAAGAAAGTTTATCTGTCCACCGCGGGTCGCACAAGTAGGTGTGAGCGTTGACCTCTATCAGATGGATAAACGGTTGCAAGAGTTACCACATTACGACCAGCGACCAACTACCCAAAGCAGAAAGATTCCTTAGAAAAGCAGCTTGAGGCGTTCTTTTCAGCTCTCCCGGGGCAAGTAACTTTGGCGACAGTAACACTTCGAGATTTGTGTCGTTTCCTTATCTTCAAGGATAAAGATGGGAAAACGCAGGTTCACTGTAATAGCTGTAAGTTTATTGGGCAACAGGGTAGACATCCATGTGGCTGCCCTCAACGACTATCATACAAAACTATGGATTCTTACATAGGGAAATTAAGGTCTATTTTCCACGCTGAAGGAAGAGATAGAGAGTGGGATAAGAGACTGGGCTTGGGCAAATCCTGCAGCGGATAAATCTGTGAAGAATTATCTGCGTGTAGTGTCCGCGGAGCAATTACAAGCCAGAGTCACGCCCAAGCAAGCTACGCCTTTCTTTGTGGATAAGCTCACCATGCCATCACCCCACTTGCAAAGAGAGTTGGGGAAGTCTACCTCTGCAATCCAACGATTCATTATCGCTCGCGATCAGGCTTATTTTAAAACGGCTTCTTCAGTGGCGATCGACCAGGTGATTTGGGCCAGGTCGAAGTTCCTGAAATCTTACGTTTCCCAAATAACGATACCTTTCTGTTTAATCATGTTTGGGGAAAACATTGAGGGAGGGGGACGAGAATGTTTTTGAAATCAGACGAAAGCTACAAACAACCATCTGTCCCATTAAAGGAATCGAGCAATACGTGGATGTGGCGCGACAAATTAAAGTTGACCTTACACGTGGCTACCTGTTTCACCCGACGACACCTAATGGAGGTATTCAAGATTCGCCTTTCACTTCAGCTGCCGCAGAAGCCCGTTTAAAGATATATCTCAAGAAGATGGGCGCAGATGACGGCGGGACAATACATGGCTTCAGATCCGGCTGTGCAATCACCTTGGCCCTCACGGGAGCGGACTTGTCTGAGATTATGGATCATGTTGGTTGGGCGAATCGCCACACTGCCCTCTATTACATGCAGCTAGCGAAGGTACTGAACCCGTGTGGGGCCTCTTCCAAGCTTGCGTCGAGTGAAGTCTTAAACATCCCTAATGCTTGGCAGGACATAAATGAACTGAAACGCTTTGTTTGTGCTTTTCCCACGGATAACCCTCATAAGAGGCTTCTCTCGCAGTAATGACAGTAGTTTATACACAGTCGATAATTATATTTTGTAGTTTTGGATGAGTTTGGGGAATTATTGTAAGAATTGGGATGTTTTCCTTTGGAAAATGGTTAGGTTGTAAGGGGAATAGGATGTAAGAGAAGAAAATTAAATAAATAAATAAATAAATAATAATAATATTATTATTATTATGTTCTGTAAACAAAAAAAAAGACTCTCAATAAACATTTCTTTCTTTTGTATCCCATTATCAATTAATTGATGAATGTTTGAATAATAATAATAACGACAACAACAATGATAATAATAATATTATTATTATTTATTTATTTATTTATTTACTTATTTGTTTGGTGCCAGGCGATTCAAAGAAATTGATTCCGTAGTTTTTTCCTGCCGTTCTTGAAGAAAATGACAGAAAACTGCTTGCTTTTTAAACCTGAATTTCATTTTCTTTCAGAGGTGAGAGAGCAAAGCTCTGAAATTATTTCAGCCAACAAAAGATCATATGATTTTCCTACTGACTTTCATATATTCAATCTCACAAAAGATAATATGGATTTTAGTGGTGCATCAGTTCCAAAATTTCAATTGTTTCATCATGAAACACATCCTTCACTAGCTGTTTAATTAGATGCCACTCGGACATGATAATTATGAACACAGCATTTGTAAAGACGGCTAAATTTTACGTCCGATTTTCTAGGCCAAAATAACCCACAATCTGAATGTTGAGAGTATGAATGGATAGATACACAGTAGAGCTTTTGAAGCCGTTCAATAATTTCGCAAGTATTTTATCAAGTCCCCGGCACTATATTTAACAAATGGCTCCCTAACATGAGAGTAGAATCTTTGTATTCAGTTAAAACAGAGGAGATTAATAACTCGTCCCCTCTATCCCTATTCTTATTCCCGAGTGGCATCTTATTAAACAGCTGGTGAAGGATGTGTTTTCTTAAACAACTGAAATGTTCAGGATGCACGACTAAAATCTATTTATATTTTGTGAGAATGAAGATATGAAAATTAGTATGAAAATCATATTATCTTTTGTTGGCTTAGATAATTTCAGAGCTTTGCTCTCTCAACTCTGAAAGAAAGTGAAATTCAGGTTTAAAAGGAAGCAGTTCTCATGATAACAGCATGTCATATCCTTCAAAGAACTGCAGCAGAAACCACAGAATCAGGTGTGTAATATTTGAGAAAAATTATTCGACCCGAAACATACCTTCTCAAACAGCCGTAGCCATACCAAGGCCTTAGATTTTCCCAGGCCGCCTTTCTTAGAGCTCATACAGTGGGTTTTGAAAGTTATTCGCACACTTTGTATGCCTTAGACCCATTTCTCACAATCTTGGAGTTCGAAAAACAACAACGCAAATCGGACGAAAGGGAGTGAAGACATTGCAAATATACCGGTTATGTGCCTTCTGTGTGTAACCGAAAATGAATGTTTTCTTGGGATCCTCATTGTTGCGACTAAGCTCGTCTCACTTGATGCTTTGTGTCATGTTTCCAACCACCTCTGCATAGCAACCAACTTCAAACTTAACTGAAACACTCCATTAGAAATTGAGTAAAGGTCTCTTGTTCTGCAGTTGTTTTACCATTACACCTTCTTTCAAATGATCAAACTTTTAAGTATAGTACGGCTTACTTTTTTCACCTTTATAACGATCTCATCCACTCAGTAAAGGCCGGTCAAGCATTCAGCTTGGTTTACCAAGCAACATTCTCCGGCGGTAGTTTGCCGAGGAGTCACTTCATGACCTAGAAACAGAACGAGCAGCCAGACCCTAAAATATTGATCCTAGTTATCTTATCTAGTTATTTTATCTCCTAGCCCGCCTAGATTAGCTATGCCACCTGCGGGTCGGGAAATTCTGTATTTAATTAATAGCAAGTCAATAAAAATCAACTCAACTCCCAGTGCCAACGACTGACTCAGTCTCTGGCGCAGTCAATGTATAACTGATCCTCATCTGTATTTTGACTAGTTTGTTTTTCTCCATCTTACCTCAAAGACAAATCTTGTAGTGAATATGGCCTGACGGAACTCGCGAGTAACTTTTGCAACGAAAGTAGCAAATAAATAAGGAAATAAATATATGAAAAAAGTATGTGTTTTTAATATTAGAACCTCCGAGCAACTAAGATAAGTGATTTCAATAAATTTCATTGGCTACTGAAAACACAACGATATGAAATAATAATGATTTTTGTTTATACGAAAATGCTTCACGGAAACGACTACTTTCTAGCTGATTTTAATGAATTTCTTGAAAAAACGTTGTTCTTTCCTTCCTTTGTCTATGGATTATTCCGGTGACTTGGCAGACTCAAATAAATTTCCATTGTGATAAGAAATTCAGGAGACAGCTGACTCCTGACTTCCTTTGTTAGTGAAGGATCTAGAAGTGAAAATTGATGCATTTGCATTTTGAAGTGAATTTGCGACAGCAGGTGCTCAAGTGTGAATAAAGACTGTCCTTACTATAACAGAATAAATAATCAACAAAAGATATATTTGATAGCTGGTTTCCTCCAGTTGCTTTCATGATGCTAGTTGTTAACTGTAAGAACTGATTGTAATGTAATGACAACATTCTAATGGCTGACAAGCAGAGAGTGCTTTATTCCTCGTGCACGTCACTTGATACACAGTAACATATAAGAACTTGCTAGGTTGGTGAAATTCAACTTGTCATTTAAGCATTTATGTCACATCCTTCCCTTTAAATAAAGAAAACTTAATCATAAAAAAATAAAATAAAACAAAATAAAATCTGAGCTTGAAATAAATGTCACTGTCTTTGAATTCTAAAGTAAATCAAAAGCTGAAACTAGCTCTTAGTCTCTAGTCTGGTTTAAAGATCAAGCCGATCGGGTTTAACTACTCGTCTGCCACTTCGAGTAACATAAGGCTCTGGACTGTTTGCCTTTGGTGGTTCAAGGGGAGGAATAGCTGAGGACACTGCTGGGGATGCGGCTTGGTCAGGTTTGTCCTTGGGTAGGTTTCTCTGGTCTGCACTACTATCAAAGGACAGTTCTGCACTTAAATTCCCATATCCTGAAGCTGGGCAAACTCGTAGATTCTGTCTGTTCCGGCGATACTTTCGGCTGTCTTCTGCTTGCACTACATAGGACCTTGGTGTGTGGTGATGTCTAACAACCGTTGCTGGCTTCCGTTGTTTAGAGTCTGTCCAGGGCTGCATTCGCACCATCGTTCCAGGCTGTAGTTCTTTCATTTCTTTGCTAGAATGTCGGTCAAGGTACTTCTTCTGACCTGATCTTCTTTGGTCTTCTTCAGGTACCTGGAGACATCTTCTTGGTTGGCACTGGCTGGTTGGAGCAAGCTTTCCATCATAGGTAACTTGTTTCTCAGTCGACATCCCATCACCAGTTGTGCAGGAGACAGTTCAATGCCAGGTAGTGGTGTTGTCCAATAATCTAGCAAGGCTAGGTATTTGTCATTGTTCTTTCGCCATAGATCCTTGACAGTTTGAATGGCTCTCCCTGCTTCTCCATTGACCTTTGGGTAATGCGGCGAACTGGTTATGTGCTTAAAGCCATACTCTTTTGCAAATTCTTGAAATTCACTGCTGCTGAATTGGGGGCCATTGTCTGAAACTTCTTCTGCTGGGATCCCATGGGTTCCAAATTGCCTGTTCAGCTCTTCCACTATAGCACTACTTCTCAACGATTCCATCTTTGTAACTTCTGGGAACTTGCTACGGTAGCACACCGAGAGTAAATTCAAACAAATTAGTTTCTATCTTCTTCCAAGGAAGTGGTCGAATAGTAGGTTTCAATGGCTCAAAAGGCTTTTTCTTAGCATAATCTGCACACACGCTACACACACAAACAGAAATTCTCTTGCTCTCTGTCTACATTTGGCTAGCCCTAGGTGACCCTTGTGGATCTGGCGCAGCATTTCAGGTCTCATAATCTTTGGGACAATTAAGCGTGTTACTTTGAAAAGAGGCCGTCTGCAGCTGCGACTTAATCTCGGAATGTCAAGTAGGATCTTGCCGCTATAGAAACTTGCTGCTTCGTATCTGGCCATCCATTTGTCACCATGGTAAGAACTGCTTGTAGCTCTGTGTCTCTTTCCGAAATTCTTCATACCTTTCCTCTGATACTGACAGGACCATGTTAATTTCCTGGAATTCTTCATAAGCTTCACTGTCAGCATTCGTTACAGATGCTCTGCTCAGGGTGTCTGCAAGAATTTGTTTAACACCAGGAATGTATCGAATCTCCACATCATACCCACACACATTGAGTACCATTTTCTGAAGTCTCAGTGGAACGTGAGACAGTGGTTTGGTGCTGATTGCTTGTAAGGGTTTGTTGTCTGTCTCTACGACAACACGTCTGCCATAGATGTATTGGTGGAACTTGCGGCAAGCGAAGACAACTGCGAGCATTTCAACTTCAATTGGCGCATACCTTGTCTCTGTATCTGTGAGCTCTTGAGAAGCATAGCACACAGGTTTGTCGTCTTGCAATAGCACCGCTCAGAGCCCTTTCCCACCCACATCGCACTGGATTTTCACTGGCTACCTCACTTATAGTATTTCAGTATTGGTGCTTCCGATACAAGCTGTTTAATCTTCTCAAAGCTCTCTTTGTGTGGGTGGTCCCAGTGAAACAATACATCTGCTTTCTCCAACTCTCTTAGTGGAGCGTCCACAGTCGACAAGCTGGGCAGGTACCGACTCAGGAATTGTACGAATCCGAGAAGGCGTTTCACATCTTCTTTGCTTTGCGGCTCCGGCATTTCTTGAATTGCTTTGACCTTTTGGGGATCAATCTTCAAACCCTCTGCAGTTAGCAAACGTCCAACATAAGGAACTTGCGTCTGACGAATCTTGCATTTCTCCTTGTTGAGCTTCAAACCTTGCTTCGATGCTCTTTCCAGGAATGTCTTTAAGCGTTCGTCGTGTGTTGTTTCATCTCCAGTCACTATTACGTCATCCATAATGACCTCCACGCCATCCAAATCTTCAACCATTTGATCCATGATTCTTTGGAAAATTTCTGGGCGCATTGCACTCCAACGGGTAGTCCTCTAAACCTGTATCGACCAACAGGAGTGTTGAAGGTACAGAGACGTGAAGACTCTTCGTCTAACTTTAGCTGCCAGAAGCCGCTTGTGGCATCCAGGATGCGGAAAGTGTTGGCACCTTGAGGACGGCTGGCCACCTCATCAACTGTCTTCATAGGGTAATGGGATCTCTTCATAGCTGCATTTAAATCTCTAGGATCAATGCACAGTCTCACTGCACCTGTAGGCTTCTGTACTACCACAAGTGAGTTGACCCATTCTGTTGGTTCTTCCTGACGTACCATCACTCCCAGCTTTTCCATCCGTTTTAGTTCCTCAATAACTTTCGCTCTCAGTGGAACTGGTACCTTCCTTGGGGACTACAGGCACGGCTCCTTCTGCCAGTTCTCTGTGATAAGTACCGGGTAAACATCCTAATCCTGTGAACAATTCTGGATATTCCTCCAACTCTACTCGCCTTGATGGTAGTTCTTGACTTGCCATCTGATATACTCTTTTCAACAGATCCAGCCAAATACAAGTGTTTCTACTAAGCACAGACTCCACTTCAGATTCCACAACAAAGAACTTGACATTTTCGACCTTTTTTACCTGTGTATCGAGTGGTCAACTCTACTTCCCCATGGGGTTTGAGTTTGTGCTTGGAGAACGAAATCAACACAGTGGCAAGGGGTGGCAAGGGTCCACGTTTGAGGTTGGTGTACGCCTTCAGTGACATAGCATTGGATTTTGCACCGGTATCCAGCTGGAAACGAACTTGGGTATCCTGTAACTCGACAGTCTCGTAAAATTGCTCATCCTCAGGTACACAGTCTGATCCAACCGAGTAAACAAAGAGAGGTGAATCATCTTCACTGTCTTCTGGATAATGTACGTTTTGTAAGTTGTGGACTTCTTTTGATCTACAGAGCTTGGAATAATGATTCATCTGTTTGCAGAATCCGCACTGTTGTCCCTTTGCTGGACATTTCTTGTGGGTTATGCCGTAACCACACCTCCCGCACTTTTCTTTCGCTTTCTTTCGGTTTTGTTTGCTGCTCTTTGTAGCCGTAGCAGTCTTTGCTGAATCTTACTTGTTTGTGCCTTTATTTGACTGCTGACGACGATTCCGAGTTTGACGTTTTTCCTTGTTTAGGGCATTCACAGTCGGATCTTCGTCTTTAGCGAGCTTCAGGCTGGTTAGATTCGTTTCATGGTTGCGACCGATTTCAACAGCTTTCTCGAGGGTCAACGTGTCGGCTAAATCGAGGCACTTTTCATGAACTTTTAGTGTGCTTGCAACGGAAAACGATCGCGTCGCGAACCATTCATTCTTCCTCTTGATAGCCACAGTCCTTCACGAGAATCGTTATATCAGTTACGAAGGAGTCGAAACTCTCACTGTCGGCTTGTCGGCGTTCACTAAACTTCAAAGCAGCCATGATGTGTTTTTTTCGTGGAGCGCAGTATGCTTCGAACTTGTTCATGACGATCGTTAATTTCGCTGCAACTTCAGGCTATGCGAACTGAAATCCTTCAAAAACGTTAAGTCCTTTCTGTTCTACCCACATCTTCAAGTATCTAACTTTAACGCTGTCCTCTTTGTCGTGCAAGGGACCGTCTAAGACACAACTTGCTTGTCTGCAGAAACGACGTCATTCTTGGTTCAAATCTTGTGAGGTCCAAACCATCTCCGGAGTTTTGTATTTCGCCATCTTGAATGAGTGATTCTTTAAGAACGATGGGAAACTGAGATTGAAGCTCGATGGGTTCACTCGGCGCGGATTTTCGCTGCACTCTGACACCATGTAATGTAATGACAACAGTCAAAATGGCTGACAAGCTGAGAGCGCTTTATTCCTCGTGCACGTCACGTGATACACAGTAACAAATAAGAACTTACTAGGGTGGTGAAAGTCAACTTGTCATTTAAGCATTTATGTCACACTGATGTTCGAGTTTCTTTATCAGGACATATTAATTCTGATAGCTTGATTATCCTTTTTACCCTATTTTGTAATCAGGGAAGAGTGCAAATCCAAAAAAGGATAACCAAGATGGTGTTGTCTTTTTAGCAGATCAGTTATTCCAAACGTAGCTTTATCAATTTGGCGTGCTTGTCTTGCAAGACGTTCTAGGGAGTGTTCATTACAGTATGGTTTGGGGGATCGATTCAGTAACGAAGGGAGGGGGGAGTATGGGTATGTCCTTGGGGGTCATTAGAGATTCAAGATACTTTTAGAGATGAGCCGGGCCGGGTGGAGGATCACGGACGTTTTCTCGTTTCATGTGCCGTTGCCCAAATGTTATGACGGCTATTAGCTGGATAAACAAATAAAGGAAGAAACAAACAAATTTTTATATAAGTCTAACTATGGGAATAAATTAATAATTAAATAAACTAACAAGTAAATAAATAAATAATTAAAGTAAATCAGTAAATTCCTACAAGCACTAAATGAACCAAACATTTATTCTGAATACCTGATACTGGAACCAAGGCGCTCTGAAACCCTCAGCAAGTGATTCCATTACATAGCAACTTATTTTACCCGGTTGTGAGAGGCATGGTACCTACCTACTTGAAAATGAGGAGCTCTCAAAAGGTTTGAGGTTTCTCTTAAGGAGGGGGATCATTTGATTTTTGCTGTTGTCCGCAGGAGGGCATATGCATAGATTTTGAAAGTAGAGCCCTACAAATGCCGCGACACTTCCGGACCTGAAATCATAAATAATGATAGTTTGCTCCGGCCATCGAAGACAACACAAACAACTTCAGGTAACAGTCATTGAGCATGACTGTTTTCGTTCTGCAGTTTATTGAACCCTTCAAACCCTAATTTACGTAATTGTAACCAACAATTACATCCTTACATTGCTGCTACCAGATTAAAATTACAGGTCATGGACACTAAATATGACAAGTTTTAATATTTAGTAATTATTGGATGAGAATTAAGCATGAAAGCGAGAATTATCACGACAAAGCTTCTGTTATGTGCAGGAACCGAACGCTGAGGCGGATACCACAAATCAATAATTCTCGCTATCATGCGAAAATCGAATTTACTATAAACGTACACCTACATCAACTTGTAAACAACTTTATTTGTAAGCTGGAAGCCTAAAAGTTGTAGCGCAGCTCGAAATCTTTCATCAAGATTCTACAAAAGCCCACTGTTTTAAAACTTTTGACTGAATTTAGGTCTTGATTAAAATTGCCAACCGGGGTGAGATTTTAGCTCAGCTTCCAGAACAAATCTTTTTTAAAAAGAGGTTTGGGATTACATGACGAGAATTTCAGCCCGGGATGAGATTTCAGCCCGAGCTGAAATTTGGCATGTAATAAGTAAAAGAATTCTTAAAAAGCTTTAGCAAAAACTACGTGTTTCTTGTGTGTTTAAAACTATTGTCTGCAAAATGACGGCACTTCTACATCTATAAAAACTATTGTCTGTAAGTGTCACGTGAAGAAAACAGTGCCATCAATAATTAGCTGAGCTTTCTTAGCAAATCAGAATTGAGATAGTGACACCAATGCATACTAAGGGCCTGATGACATGGCGAATTTCAGCCCGGGCTGAACTTTTTCCCCGCTCCCCGCGCTGAAATTCTTTAGCGATTACATTGCATCATCCTGGGCGTTAGGCCGTCCCATCCATCCCACCTCACACTCCACCCCACCCCACTCTGCCTCTCCACTCTACGAGGCCCAGTTCCTTCTCAGCTCTTCAAATTTGTACAAAACCAAAATGGCGCCAAAAACACCATCACTGCGCATGCCCGAAATTTGAATGCGATTGCATTAGGTTCTTCAGCCCTTCTTCCCGGGCTGAACTTTCCAGCCCGTTTTCTGAAACCAGGCTGTAAATTTCAGCCCTGGTTGAAATTATCTTCATGTAATCGCAAACGTCTTTTCAAGAAGATTTGTTCTGGACGCCGAAATGAAACCTCAGCCCGGTTAACAGGACTGAAACTTCAACCCGGGCCGAAATTCGCCATTTAATCAGACCCTAATAAAACTCTCAACCAAAAATTGCTTTATATACAAAAACAATCGAGAATATGCATGTTGATATAAGTGAAAACAGTACCGTTGTAACTCGAAGTCGTGCCTTTTGTTTGTTTGTTTGTTTTTCAACAGTCTAACAGGTGTGATGGCAGATGTTAATCCATGTATACGGATAATGAACCTCAGGATGTAATACCAGTTAACGGCTTCAGTGCACACTATGTCTAGCCACTGACTTGCAAGAAAACTGGACAATTTTAGCAGGTACCAGCTAACTGGTAAAGACTTCAGAATGACATCAGGGCCGTTTATACGAGAGAAAATAAGCCGAAGCTTGCATAAGACGCGAACACCCCGTATAAATGGTACAAAATCTACGTTCACGGTTTTCTCAAGCTGCAACTTATCCCGGGGTTAATAGCGGAGCTCCGGCGGCCCGAAGGGCCGCCAAGCGGAGCACCATACCTATAGAAAACTGTCAACTGCTTTTCTCATGGTAAAAATGGCTAGCGGTATTGCTCGTGGGCGCGCACAACGAGGACGACGGCGGCGGTGTTGCTGAATGACTAATAATATCCTAATAATAATCCTAATAATCCAACATGGCGGCCATACTCCACCTGGCCCAGCACAGCAGCTGACCAGCTAGTTTACAGCGTACTGGACATCCATCTTAAAGCCAATTGACACTTGCCAAAACAAGGTATCCGCTGATCAGTGTCACGTGACCATATCGCGGGCTCAAGTTAAAACCTTATGGAGGTCAGCTGTTTTTTTGAAGTTGACCGCTGACCAGGTACTTGCTTTCGATTTGATCGCAGGCTCAAACCAAGTGTGGAACACCCAAACCAAATCGAGGCTTAATTTTTCGCGCGCTTTCTACGGCTCGTAATTTCACATTCAGTTGGTTTCTTCATTTTGAGCAAAACAACTTCATCTTCTTCGATCGAAGTTTGTCTTTAAATTCACGTAAGAAGCATAAAAATCAAGAACTTTTCAAAAGATAGTCTGGAAGGCGAATTTTCAAGTGATGAAAGGAAGAGCGAAAGATTTTTCTCAAGAAAAGATTCAAACTTGGATCGATTGTGCGGTTGAAAACAGTATCATTCAACGCTTCAAGGGCTTTCACTTTACCGCGGCATCTTGCATCTCACCAAGAACGGTTACTTAACAGTTCACCTGTATTAATGGGAGGAACGGTGGAAGAAGCTCTTTCTTTGGACAAACTTTGTGGATGCTTGTTTTTACTTTACTGAAGCTTACGTATTTTCAAGTGGTAGAAACCTCTACAACACAGCGCAGGACAGTGAGGTAAATTAAATAAATAGAAGCTTAACGTTTGGTTTAATCGTTGTTACTTTTGTTCAGGAATGAAACTTGTATTTTTCTCTCGAATGGATATAAGTAACAATCATCTGTACTCGTTTAGGACGCAAAGAAGTAGTTGAATTGTATGTTGTTGTTGTTTTGTTTGTTTGTTTGTTTTTTTTTTTTTTGTTACGTTGTTTTCTTTGCAAGCGAACGAGCGTTTTTACTCGGCTTGGCTGACTGTTTTTCGATCTTGGTGGCTTGGCAAGCGCTTTCTTCGTTAACTGGGTGGCGCTTTGCCACTGAGAATCATTTTTGAAGAAGGTTCTTCGGAAGACATGAGAAGTACCACTAAAACTATCAAAGCTCTTTAGCGTGTTGTGTCAGCCAAGGAAAGATTTTGTGGGAAATGGCGCTATTATTCAGCTCTGTCGCGTTCCGAGTGATTGCTGCCTCAGCGATTCCTGTTGACTGCTCTAAAATGATCAGGTGTGGACCTCTTTTTTGTCTTTTCTACGGACATTTATGTCAAAATTGCTAAGCAATTTTCGTTACTTGTCTAATTTCTCCACGGTCTCCAAGAATCTTCGGAGAAATATTATTCGTATTGTGCTTTGTTTTCTTGTAATACTTATCTTTGTTGTTCTGTTGTTTCTGAACCGCGGTCACTTCCTGTTGACTGCTCTTAACGATCAGTTTTTACCCTTTATTGTCTTTTCTACGGGCATTTATGTCAAAATAAATACCGATTTTTCTAGATTAATCAGTACAAACTATTTTTATGACAAGCTAGTCTTGTTTAATTTCTCCACCTTCTCCTTCTTCGCGCAAACACTCGCATCGTACTTTGTTCGGTTGTAGTGTTCTTTTTTATCCGCTTTGAATTCCGTTACGCTTTCATCTGAAAGTAGTTAGGACTCACGAATGTCTGTCTTTTTTTTCAAACCTTAATTGCTATCGAAAACTGTTCGTTTTCCCTGCTGCTGCTCAATTGTTTTGGACACAAATTAAACTGGCCCAAATAAAGCCATGCGAAGTTGCTTGGTGAGTGTGTGCAGCTCCGATTCTAGGCTTGGCCTGGCTAAATATATATATGGCCTTCAGCTTTTCTTTTTATAATCGCTACATACCAGACTGGAATGGTGTTCCATCGAACATCTGGCATGTACCTTCTTTAAGCAGTTTTAAGTCCTATCTATTACTGTTATTTGTGTCAATTTTAAATCAGATGTAGCTTGTGAGTGACAAGTATGTAATTTAATTAGGTTAGCTTTGGATTGTATTTCAATTTTACCTCTTTACTTTTAGTGTCAATCTCAAATCAGGGGTGACTTGTAAGAGACAAGTATTCGATTTAATTTGATTAGGTTAGCTTTTGGCCACGTTTAAATTTCACCTCTTAGTTTTTAGAATGTGTAATATTAGGTAATATTCTATGTATGGGAATTTACTTTCTCCCAATTATTCTCTAGTCATGAAATTTTTTTGTATCAACTTAGATGCATTCGAATGACAAAGTATTATTTAACTTAAAACTTAAAATTAAACTTAAAGTAAGTTCTTTCCCATCAATGTACACATCCTTTGGACTTCCTTCTCCTGCATGCAGTTATTCATAGCTGGTCACACCAATCTTGTGGTATGTTTGGATGACATTTGGCACTAATGTTTAATGGGATTTTTGATGTTTGATGAAGTATGTTGTGAAATTTCAAATGTACATGCAGAAATGCGAGACTAGACCTTACCTTTCTTGAAAAATAGAAAATCAAGTTAAGATGGCTAACACAGATTTCCAGCACTTTTGCTTTGGTGAATCATTACCTTAAATCCTCATACTACATTGTTAATTACCTTGATACTGATATCAACCAAATGACCAATATTCTATTATCAAGTTGCTTAGTCTTGCACTTGGCTGGCCAGAAAAGCAGCTGGATTTCATTTTGAAAACACTGTAGGTGCATTGATTGCTGAACTTAATGTCAGCAAGCAGTTTTTTTTGCGATAGTAAGGTCAAGAAGTAACTGATCAAAGGAAATATCTTGGTCGTAATGCATATCATCTAAATATTTTTATTGATTTCCATGTATCTTTCTTTCATTTTTTTTTTTCTTTTGAGGCATACATATATCCAGAGGATACACAATTTCTGTTTTCCAACTGTCTCATGGGAGCTAGGCTTTGGATAACTGAAATGTCATTCACTATGAAGTGATGATCTGAATCACTATATATCTGATGTCGGATACTGATTCAAAATAGCATTCACCAGGCTTCTCCACCAATTTCTAGTGGCGCTAAGCCATAACTAAGTAGCCTACAGTTGAACGGGGAAACAGACCTGTCCTTAGGTATTGCTCTAAGATGTTAAGAAATGTTTTGTTTTAAAAATTTATAGATGCAAACTAGCGTTGCAGGATCTTTTTTACACAAAGTATTAAGGATTATTTTAAAAAAAACCTACCTCTTTATTTATTTATTTATTTTTTGCTTTTAACATCTCCAAACTCAATTTGCAAAAGAATTTTTATTACCTTACTCAATAGAACGCTTGTTTTTAGGAAGGGTGGGGGTCCAAATCCGTAAAAGGGGGATGATATCTGCTAGTAGTTCTGGACTAGGGGGTCCAAATCTGATCCACAAGCAGATCTGGACTGCAGGAGGGTGCAAATCTGCGGGAGAGGTGGGAGGGGGGGGGGGGGGGGTGTCCAAATCCACTGTGCCACTGGCTCAGATCACCTTTCCATACTATTATTTACAGCATTGGGTCTGTAGCTTGAGTGAGGTCGGATGGGTGATATGACAAGCAGACTATATGTAAATGCCAGTAGAAACAGAATGCTTTTGGAGCTCCGCTTTTAGCATTGGCTAAATATATATATTAGTTCCTTTCGCTTATTATTAAAGCCGTGGCCAGAGTAAGCCGCGGGATATTTCTTTTCCTCTGGTATAAACAGCCCTATTATCAACGTAAAACTCCCAGTATCCATTTACACAACACGCGATCATCCACCTCACCCAAATTTTTCGTCCAAAGCAGTATGTTACAAAAACATTCTTTTTTCGCGATTTGGCGTAACACTTTGGGATGACATGCCACGCTGTGTTAGAGACCTACCTAAGAGAGAAATCAAAAGAAAAATTAACCAACTTCTCTTTGACATTTCGGAAAATTTTTCGGAAAAACGCTTATAATAGTGCAAAAAGTAACACTCTTTAAGTAGCCAAAAATCTCTGTACTTCATTCTTCTTTCCTCAAACTTGTACTCTTATCTTTTTCCTCTCGTATTTCCTTACTTTTTATTAGTTCCGTCTTTATTGTTTTTGAATTTCTTTCCAATTGCATTGTTAATTTATCCTTTACTTAATTGTAAGTCTGGCCCGCCAAGACAACTTTAGCTATCTTCGGGCCAGCTAACTCTTTTGTGTGTGTGTGTGTTCAAATTTCAAAAATAAAGCTGTTTGTTGTCTTTTGTTTGTTTGTTACGTGTAGCTTGACCAGATCATGCCGTATTATAAACGCCGTTTCTAAATTTAAAGACCCAAATCTCTAGATCTTTGAAGGAGGTTTTAAGCAACGTTTTAAATTCATATATAATAGGTCAATCCAATTAATTCTAAAGTTGTTTTTATCATCGTCATCATCATCATCTGCTCTGAAGGGCTATCCTGTATAAACATTCGTTTTTATTATTATTATTATTGTTATTATTATTATTATCATCATCATCATCATCATCATCATCATCATCATCATCGTCGTCGTCGTCGTCGTCATCATCATTATCATCATTAATAAAAAAAGATTTGTTTTAAAATGACCCTATAGCCTAGGGAATTCAAGAAAGGCCCTAGCACCTGAAGAACTTCACAAGTGCTACTTACATCGTAGCACGTACATTGCAGATCACTTTTGATAGTATTCACTCTTTTACGCGTTATACAATTTTAGCTGTTACCCTTGATTTCTGGATCCCCACTCAGTCGTTCAAACTTTTACTACCAATTTGCTATATCTAATTTGAGTTCATTAGTTTATGTTAAACATTAGAACGGCGCAATTTGGCTGGTGGAATAGAAATAAATACTGTCATAAAATTAAAGAACAAGATTATTAACTCATAGAAAGTCGAAAGTTTAAAAATCCATTGCCTATGGAAACAAAGCGATCAAATGCTGGAGAAAAAACAAGAGCAACAACAACAACAACAAAACAAAAGCACAACAAAAATCAAGATATCAAGAAACATCAATCTTTCTGGAATTCCTTTAGTTCCCTTGAGAAATGGGAAAGAAGTTAATGTTTGAGACCCACGTTCAAAATTAATCCTAGTGCCACCAAATGGCCGAGTGACTGGCGCAGTCAGTGTTAGTAACGCTCATCTGTATTTTTCGATTAGTTTCTTTTTCTCCAACTTTAGTTAGCTCAAGGACAAAATCTTACAGTGAATATATGTTACCTAACGGAATTCGAACTCGCGAGTAGCCTTTGCAAACAAAGTAGCAAACATATACGGAAACAAAGCATCTGTTTAAAATTAGAGGAACTTAGCAACTGAATTACGTGTTTTGAATGAATTTCAGTTGTAAATGTTTCAAATGATTGGCTACGGATCAACCCTTTCGTTTATAAGAAGTAGTACCACAGAAATCATGTCACTTTCTAGCCGGATGTAATGAAATTCATTTTAGTTTTATCGATGCGAGAAATGGCGTTTTTATCTTCCTTTCTTGATGCATTAAACGTTTAGCCTGGTTTCCATATAATCGCCGACGATAGCGGAAGGCAGATCGCAAAAAGTTCTGCGATCGTCTGCGATCACATGGAAACACACTTCTGCGATCGTTTGCGATCCTGCGATCGTGATCGCCAACGATTGCAGACGATCGCAGAAAATAGAACCGTGTCATTTCTATCTTCTGCGATCGTGCGATCATAAAGAAACTAA
The DNA here is from genome assembly GCA_016490735.1 of Pachyseris speciosa. NCBI lineage: Eukaryota > Metazoa > Cnidaria > Anthozoa > Scleractinia > Pachyseridae > Pachyseris > Pachyseris speciosa. The sequence continues at coordinate 192,652 of JAEMWC010001056.1, forward strand.
AATTCTACGATCTGCGATCGAAATACATCCCATGATATGCAGAAATTCCTAGAAACGAAGCTTGCGCGTCTGTTTGTTGCAACGCTCACTATTGTCAGGAACAAGAGCAGCCAACAGCGAACACGGCAGCGTTAATAAAAAGAAATGAATGGCAGTAGTTGTGCTGTACTGGTGCCTTTACAACCAAAACATTGAAGATTTAAGGATAAAAGCAAATAGGCAAACAGCTGGGCGAAAATTGGGAAGAAATTCAAGATCTACGGCAGCTACGAATAAAATATTCCGTAGGGAACGAAAATACTACCAGCTGCTTCGGGACGATATTCTGTTCATTGCCAATTTTGCAGTCTTGATTAACTGAAGCGCCCATTGCCATATTTTTGTTAGTTTGCTCTAACCGAAGTTTAAGTTGAAACTTTGCTTTGCGATCATTTGCGATCATAAGCTCCATCGTATATTAAGCGCCTGTTTCAATTGCGTGCTTCTAGTTAAACCTGAGAGGACCTCATATTTTAAAGACACCTAAATCCAATACGACTACGTATGTTCTCAAGTCTATTAGATCGCTCGGTCCCAAGTTGTGGAATTCTCTCATGGGATGAAATAAGAACTTCATCCAATTTAAAGACTCTTAGAAATGCTATCAAGAATCACGTATTTAATTAAATTAAATTGTATTTTAATTTGTTTTTATTTATATTATTGTTTCATTTACCCTAGTCTCTCGGTCCAACTAGTTTTCGTATTTAGACGAACCGATTGACTTCTTGCGGCAAAAAATTTGCCAGATATGCTTCGTAATAAAAAGAGTTTATTTATTTAAAATCATTCGTTTGACATCAAGGAATAATAATGTTTCTTACAAGAATTAAAATCTTACTAACTTCCTCAGCGATAACATTTTTATCTGCATCAATCTCAAGCGTACAAGGGACAAAAATAAACAACACGCAATCATTTTGCGGCTAGCCGTGGTGACGTGTATCAGATAATAATAATAATAATAATAATAATAATAATAATAATAATAATAATAATAATAACCGAACAAGAACGATGCAAAAGTCGGCACTCCTCGGATCGGCACATATCCTCATAAAATTGCTGGAAGGCTGAGGTCTCGGGATGAGACTTGACTGGATATTTCTTCCCAGGGAAAATACCTGTGCTAAATTCTAAATAATAATAACAACAACAACAACAACAACAACAACAACAACAATAATAATAATAATAATAATAATAATAATAATAATAATAATAATAATGATGATGATGATAATGCGGATCACCGTTGGTTGGGCCAAATGTTTACTTTGCACCGTTTTCCCAGATGGATAGGCGATGTTATTATCAGGCTAAGCGCCAAGTGGAACACAAGGATCTCTGTGAGGACTGTGAATGGGCTGGAGACGTCAGAACGAATAAGGTTGAGTAAGGGCCTTCCTCAGGGCGACGCCCTGTGTCCGAAGCTATTCACGCTTAGTATAAATCCCTTGGCGTGGAAGTTGCGAGCGTCTGAAGGCTATCGACTCTCAAGACCAATTGGCCAAACGGTCACGGATCTCCTGTATATCGACGATCTAAAGATATAGGCAGCTTCACAAGGAAAGCTTAAAGTGGTGATGAGTGATGGTATAATGGCGATGAAAGATATTGGGCTAGCGTGGAACGAGCGAAAGTGCGCGACGGCTAACGTGAAGCGGGGCAAGCTTGAGACGTTGGACGAGTCGAGTATCAGGGAAGCAGATGTGATTGAAAGTCTGAAGGATGGATCGCAGTACAAATTCTTGGGAGTGTTGGAGAATGTTACTCATGAAGGCAGCCTGGTTCTTCAGAATGCAGAGAATGTGTACTTGAAAGACTGTCAGTGATATGGTCGAGTCCATTATCAGACTACAACAAAGTGTTGGCGACCAATCAGTTCGCACTTCCGGCATTAAGAGGCAGTCCCGCTAAGAGCGGTCCTCTCGACTTGGCGACCAAAAAAGTTTTCCTTTATTTGTTGACCATGAAAAGGGTTTGGTACACATGTTTAAAAAATGCTATAATTATTTTCCAATTCTTTATTTTTGCGCCGCCACAGGCCCAAATTGAATTTTGGCTCACCTGCCCGAACTGAATCTAGCTCACTGAATTCTAATTTGCTGCAAGTTACAAGGTGTATTCAGTTAGTTCACAGACAAAATATAGAAACTTACAAAAAAATCTTACGCATTCCAGCGTGATTAGAAGACACCCTTCTCTTGGGCCTTAATTTTCCTATCGAAAACTAACCAAATGAAAGGAAAGAAATCTCAAACGTTTGGTCTAAATCGTTATAACTTCGCCTGCTGTCTTGCGTTACATTGAACGTGACTATGCTAATTGTTTGTTTGTTGTGTTATGGGATGGGAGGGAAGAAACAAAATGTGGGAGGGGACGGCACAATTACACAAGAAAAAGTTCTGTTTTTTCAATACATGTATAGATAAGTATCTAATCGGTGAATAGAAAATAAAGAAAGAATTCCTTCAACACTGTCTCCAAAAATATATCGAACACAAACTTGATGTGGGGTAGGAGTGGCCTGACCGGCAAAACTGTGCAAAGGCTACGACACATGTTGACATGTACAGGCCAAAGAAAGAGATCGCGCAACTGATCATCGCAGTTATCAACACTACTAATTGCAATAAATCGCAACGTGTCTTTTAAAAATGAGATCTTTTGTAATTAAGATAACCGAATAAGGCCCCGTTTATATGCAGAAAAGTTGTCCCGGGTAAGAGGGTCACCCTCCCAGCCGAGTCAACTTTAGCGAGCGTTTATATGAGAAAACGTTGACCACTTTGCCTGAGCCAGCAGCACTTGCACATGCTCTGATTGTCTCACCTTGACCGAGTTGACCAGGCTAGGCCAGCCAAAGTGTTTACATGGAGAAAAGTTGGCTCGGCTAGGAGGGTGACCCTACCATCGAAAGAGGGTGACGCGGCTAGGCGGGTCACCCTTCTAGACTAGCCAACTTTTTGTTTCTTATGTAAACGGTTCGCCAAATTTTGTAAGGAAATATAGGAAAAGGTGGCTCGCCCAGGGTAGTTCGGGTAGGCGGGTGACCCTTCTACCTGGGACAACTTTTCTCCATACAAACGGGGCCTAAGACGTTTTTCCGGTGTACTTCTAAACTTACATAAATTAAAATTGATATACATAAATTGCAATGCCACCTGGGTTCTCGATCGGCTTCATAAAAGAACCAGTTCTGTTCTGTGTTAGTCAGTTCAATAAAATTGAAACCGGCCTTGACTGACCGTCGAAAACTGGGTTGTAATGAATTTAAGGAGAAGACTATACTTGGAAGGGTCGTCTGTGTTCTTCTAGATTGTTACAACGCCAATAAAAAAGTTGGTTTGGTGTTTGTTGACACAGTGTGGAAAAATATAGTCTTGCATTTTCGCAGTACATTCATTTAAACCGCATTTTTAGCTTCCAGATAAATTTCACTGCTGCGCGGCCCAGTTGATCTGGGCGTGCATAGTCTCATAATCAATAATGTTTAGCTGATGTTTCTGCCAAAGGAGACAAGAATCAGCTGACTTCTTTTGCTTAATAGTCTTAAGTGTCTCCATGTTATAAATGACTATACATAATTACAACTATTTCAAGGCGCTTCCTTCTAGTTTGTGCTATTTTATTTTTCACTCTCTCCACCCAGAGTGCAATTAATTTTACTCGTAATGGTAACATTGTGCCACCGACAAAAATTCGCCAGCAGTCGATCTGGCAGAGAAAATATAATTTGATTACTATAAGACCTAATAATAGAAAGACGAAAAAATTTAAAACAAGGAATTAAGGCTCTTAAAACATTGATGATAACTGATGATGATGATGATGATGATGATGATGATGATGATGATGATGATGATCACTTTATTTAAGTCTCAAATTTTTATAGCCGAACACAAGTGCTCTACTAATTGGGAAGACTAAAATATAAAGTAAAATCCATTCAACTAAAATCTAGTAAAATATAAGATTGAATCTAAGAACAAATTCCTTAATTAATGCTATCACAATAATATTACCCACTAGTTGATTAATAACTACATAGTTGAACAGCAAGAACAACATGTATATCCGTCTTCCAGCAGATCTTGTGATTTTTAATGACTGAATAATGCTAACTGGAAACAGCAAAATACACCGGTTATCAAAATTTCTGTTTCACTGTTAGTTCTAAAGAAATCATTCAGCTGGTTTGCACGACAACTCCTACAAACGTTTTAGCCGCAAAACGCTGCTTTCTAAATTTGCGTTTCCAATTGGAAACATATTCTGGCGGAAACCAGTTTGCCAATTTTCGAAATCCAGTGCTAAATTAAACGTGTTCCAATGTGCTAATAACAGAGTTTCGAGCAAAAAATTATGTTGACAACGTGGGTTTTTCAGCGGAGAATCAACTACGAGAGTAATCAACTACGTTTGTGAAAAATTAAATAACAAACTGATTTAAGTAGTAATTTAACTACGTATGAGAAACTAAACAGATATATCTCAAACGTCCAGCATTCATTTGAAATTTTGGCATTTTTTCATCAAGTTCAGGCGGAATCAGTGAAGAATGTCCCCCATGAAAAGGAGCTGAAATCGTTGCAAAGCTATTGTCCTTCAAAACAATGCTGTGTTGTAAAACTTTTTGTTATTATTTGATTTACGTTTTAACTTATCTTCAGTGTGTGGCATAAAATTGCAAACAAATTTCATGCACAGTAAGAATACAGTTAGCGTAAACCTCCGTAAATAAAATTGCATTTACTTTCGCTAGTTTGTATTAGTATATACCATACAAGTGAATAGCGCTTTTCGCGCGCCCTGATTGGTTAACTCAGAGGTGATTAGCAAAGTACTATTCACCTCCGAGCAGCCGCCGCGCGAGATTTTAAAATTTCCGACCGCTTGTCGGTATATTGTCACACATAAAGAAATGTTTTGGTCCGCTAGTTATTCAGCTTGTGTGGTATAGTAAAACAATTATTCATCTCAGTGTTGGTGAAATTTGTGAATATTTGTTAATTATCCATAATTTCGATCTCGGCTTTTCGCTCGGGTGCAATGATTAACGATAATTTCTGAAGCTTATCCGACAGTAACCGTACAATAAAGCTCAGACAGAAGAAATCTTATTAAAAAAGACATTTGCGATTGCATGAAGATAATTTCAGCCCAGTTTCACAAACCGCGCAGGACATTTCAGCCCGGGATGAAGGGATGAAGAACTTCACTATAATCGCATTCAAATTTCAGCCCGGGCTGGAAAGTGAGTTTGGGCATGTGCAGTGATGGTGTTTTTGACGCCATTTTGTTTTTGTGCAAATTGGAAGAGCCGAGAAGGAAATAGGTCTCGTAGAGTGAAGAGGCAGAGTGGGGTGGGGTGTGAGGTGGGGTGGGTGGGACGGCCTAACCCCTATAGCTAGGTGAAATTTCAACCCCGGCTGAGATTCGCAATGTAATGGCAACAAAATTTCAGCGCGGCCTGAAATTCGCCATGTAATCAGGCCCTTAGTTGCCTCACTTCGTAGAGGTGTTACACGATAGTTTCTCTTAGTCGTGTGAAAATCTCACTCTTGCCATTGAGGGTGTTGCATGAGAACCTACTATTTACCCAGATATTGTCCCCTTTGAGGTGGACTCCATATGTGTTAAATGCTATGAAATAAAGTGAGGCAAATGCGTCGAACGTTTGTATTATTCTTATACCTATGAACTCGGTTTTTCTCTAGAACATAGTGAATAACCGTAATTTGTGGAGTTTATCATAGCAACCTAATAAAATGAATCCGTGATTAAAAGCAAACCTCAACTTTAACCAGAAAAAAAATTCTTGAAATATAACGTCATATATCACGTCATCCGTGAGTTTCAGAGATTTTTACACCGAGGTAGAGCCCTGGTTTTGCAGGCTGGTCGCAAAATGTCAGAGCGAATGAGCGAGTTGGTATCCAAGCTGTACATTTCCCTCTTTAAACAAAACTTTTTTTATTGAATTCCCTGAGGTGGTAACCCCAATGACTAGCAGCTTGTTCTATACGTTTAACCAAAAATGAGCTTCAGAAAAAGGCCACGTATATATTCCTCTCCAAGGTAAGTTTTGTGTTGACTTATTTATCAACTTTAAGAACAAAAATAAATTTGTTTAAAAGTAGGTCAGTGATGAGCGTACGTCATGAATTAATGTTAGCCACTGCCTTGTTGAATACCAAATTAGAAGAACATGACAAATGTGATGAAACGACACAGATATATTTTGTGCTAACTAGCTAATTGCTTTTTTCCACCGGCACTGTACGAAAAATCTACAAGTTTGTTTCACGCACTGTTCTCACGTCTTTGATACAAACCAAATGGTGATGAAAGCCGAATTTTCGTGCAGTAATAGTTGGTCAAAATATTTTGAATTGCAGATCACATGAATTGCTATTAATACACCTTTTGCCCTTCATTAACAGAAAATGGAAATTCGGAAGAACATTTTCACGGACAAATTTTCATTTTAATCATCCGTTGGTTCATTTGCGCAATTATTATGCTCACGCACTTTCAATAACATCATTGGAATGTCATTTTATTTATGGTAAAGTCTATTATGTCTTCGGAAAAAAAAAACATTAACATCAACAACACTGTCGTTTACATTTTTTTGAAAGTCATTAGTGACAAATACATTACCGTCCAAAATGACTTTCAAAAAATGTAAACGACAGTGTTATTGATGTTAATGTTTTTTCCAAAGACATAATAGACTTTACCATAAATAAAATGACATTCCAATGATGTTATGGAAAGTGCACAAGCATGATAATTGCGCAAATGAACCAACGGATGATTAAAATGAAAATTTAATCGGGAAAATGTTCTTCCGAAGATGTTATTGAATTCCCGTAAATTAAAATGAATTTCCATTTTCTGTTAATGAAGGACAAAAGGTGTAGTATAAAAAGGAATGACGCAAAAGGTAGATTTTCTCACTGTTTCAAGTCCTTGGTTTGGTGTCCGCGTGATGTGCACCAGGAATCAGAAGTCGTGCAGGTTTGTTTCCTCTGGAATCGTTGCCGATACTTCGGTGATCTTGTGTGCGAATTATTGCCAACAAAAATGAACACTAAATCAAGAAAACGAACAGCAGATGGTTTTACTGGTAATTCAAACCAAATGCATAATTTGAGGTAACGTTGCTTTTGCTGAATGTTTGGTTGAAGCGTTTAGTTAGGAATTTGGAATTGTTTTCTAAAATGCTTTCCCGAGTCTTCACTGATTCTTAGGAATTTTTATGCCAAGATTCAGTTTTCATTAATGTCACCGATGACCAGGGCTATATAATGCTTTCCAGCTGTCTGGTATCCAGAAATAATCTTTGTCAACGATAGCACGGATTTCAGACAGGTAAGAACATATTTCTGTAAATCCCTTCGAAGGAATGATTTCTCAGTATGGTGATAAATTGAATGATAGGATATATCGCGGCTGTCAGTGCAAAGGGATCTTTCAAGAAAAAACATTTCATCCAAACCGTCATCGGCTGTCCAATGTATTGTTTTTGGTAAGAGGACTGCCAAACAATTCTATATTAGCAAATGCAGTATGATCCACGCAGTTGGGAACGCAATTTATGCAATTGCGAAAAGAAGCCTGAAAAAAAATTCAGGACTTCAACAGGGTTTGAACCCGTGACCTCGCGATTACCGGTACGATGCTCTAACCAACTGAGCTATGAAGCTACTTCAAACCCCGTTGAAGGTTGAAGTCCTGAATTTTTTTCAGGCTTCTTTTCGCAATTGCATAAATTGCGTTCACAACTGCGAGGATCATACTTCATTTGATTTCATTTCCGCAGTTCATATATGATTCATTTCATATATCATTCACACTCATTTCATTTCACGGGAACATATGAACCATAATTGACCTGCTCCCAACGTCAGTGGCTTCATAGCTCAGTTGGTTAGAAAATCGCAGCTGTAATCGCGAGGTCACGGGTTCAAACCCCGCTGAAGTCCTGAATTTTTTTCAGGCTTCTTTTCGAATTGCATAAATTGCGTTCACAACTGCGAGGATCATACTTCATTTGATTTCATTTCCGCAGTTCATATATGATTCATTTCATGTATCATTCACAATTCTATATTTAGATTTATGAAAGCAGATTTATGAAAGCAAAGTTAAAACGTCACACGCAGCCGGTTGAGTTGCAAAATTACTGATCGTAACATGATAGGTCAGCAGGTGCCAACCGTCTAATATTTGTATGCTTTCATAAGTAAAACATTCATTTACGGTATATAGGTGGTTTGCAGCCAGTCTCTAGAGACACAGATGACAATGACGAAATGAACAAATGCTGGAGGACGAACAAAAGGAGCTAATGAGAGATCTATTGTCTTCGTCCACCAGCATGGCGGCGATGACGTAACGTGCAAACCACCTATTCTATTTGCCCCACAGGAACGGCTGTAGCCGAGATTGGAAAATATTAAAATAGGCGACAGGACAATTTCAGGAATAGGAAAACACTTCATCGTCCACAGGACGTATCTTCCATCGCTTTTCCATGTCATATCCACGGCTTGTTTACTCAGCACTCAAAGGAAGTTAAACGGAAAAAAGACGTTGAGTTTGCTCTTAATGTAATGCGTGACTTACTATGGGAGTACAATGTAAAAAATGGCGAAACCTTGAAAGTACATGACACATATCTTCGCGTAGCGTGCTCGCTATTACCGAGCCAAGCGAACCCTTTTAGTACGATAAACAAGAAGAATTTTCTGTTGATGAGAGCTTTCTTTATGTCCTGTATTTTCGTATACCCCCGTTGTTATGGCCTTCTGAAATATGGCAAAATTCGGCATGTAAACAGAGAAGCAAACATTGTATTCTTTTACGCGAGTGTATAGAAATCAAAGAAAGCTTGGTTGTATGTGAAAAATAGCTTATAACTCCAAGGAAAATAAAATCAATTGTGAAAACATCAAATCGAAGACAAGGTTTGTTCGTCTTGTACGAGAGCTTTGAAAATGGGCTAATTTGCGTAAAATTCTTGGGTATTTCATGCGCGTTCAGGCCGATTTCGAACTTTCCTGATTTTCGCGAAATAAAAAATCGCTGGAACTTTTGAATATCATTTTTGAAAATAGTTCACTGAAATGGTCTTTTGGGACAAATAAAAAGAAATTCGAATTTTCGCTTCTGTCGCCGCATACTCGAAAGTTACAGACAACGGCTCTTACAGCGGTTACCAGTCACACGCGCCCTCCAACGGCTTTTTCCTTTATCGAAAACTAAGTTTTGGTGGACGTCAATCATATGTATCCATGACAATAACGGGGTTTCTTTTAAACGAACTACTCGCAGAGTACCTATAAAGTTTCTCTTTCATCTTTACTTGACTCGTCGATAAACAGAAACTGTTCTGGTTGAAACTGAGAAGTAAATCTTCTGAACCATGTGCCTTTTCGTTCGTCTCGCTCACGGGCAATGATTTGAGGCTACAAATTTACGAACAGTGTACGGCAACCACAACAAATTGAGAACTAAATAATAACCTTTATTACAGGATGAACTACAAAAATTTGACTGCTAATCTCTTGCGGCTTTCAGTACCTTTTTTACTGTCAATCCCATCTGTCGTATAGTTCTGCTGAGGGATTGCATTGCATATGCCTCACCTCTCTCGTACTCCAACCACGCTTGCGACTCGTCAAGATATCTTATAGCATAACGAATGACAGGAATTTCTGCGGCTAAAATAATCTACATCCGTAAAAAGCTGATAAAAGTCAACTTCCAAACAACTCGACTCATTTTCTGAGGCCAACGTTTTCAGCTACCTGATATTTTTCGTTTCTTTCAGTTGATCTTCTCTTTGGCGGATCGCTTCCGGCTCCAGTGTTTACGTACAATCGAATCGCCTTCTTCACAAACGTTTTGCTCCCAAAAAGTGTTTCTGCATGCTATGTGATTCAAGGCTGACCATGTTGTCTCGACATAATAATCCTCCATCGCAACGAATTAAACTGGAAACGACTTTGTGTACCGACCTAAATTAGTATGATTAGTTTTGTTAAACTGGCTGCCTGCCCTTTTTAACTTTATGGTTATTTCAGGTAGCCAGTCCCCTCTTTTTCTTTTTATTTCAATGATTGTATGTCTGTAATGTCACTAAATGGGGAAAATAAAGCATGTTGTATGTTGTATGTTGTTGTCAGTAATAACTGAGCGATTTATACCTGATGACAACGACGATTGTTTTGAAAATGGGAAAAAATCGTTGGAAGGCGCGTGTTACTGGTAAGCGCTGTAAAGACGATAAAGGGGCAATTTGCCTGATGCTTCAAAGCAAAATTACAAACTGAGTAAAGTCGAAAGTTATAAATTCCGTTGCCATTGAACTGAAATAAAGCAATCAAGTGATGGGAAAAAAGAAAGAAAAGAGCAGCAAAATAAAGATAAAACTGAAACGCCAATGTTTTCGGAATTCCCATACTCTTAAGGTTAGCTCAGAGAGGGGTAATTCTCGACTTCAGCGCTCGAGTAGGTTCGTTCGTGGACCGGATCTTGCTTCGCGATCGACAGTTGCAGCTTGCCAATTGTTTGAGCTTCTGTCTGAAGCGCTGGCTCAACAAACCATACACAAATGGGTTGACAGCGGAATTAAACATGACCATTAAGGTCCCAATGCCCCACTCGACGTCACCTGGACTGTAGGAAGTGAAATAATCCAGCACGTACATAACTGAGCCAGTCAGCCAACAAACTCCAAAGATGGCGCTCACTACCACGACCATTAAGGTGACACGCTTCCGTATTTTCAGCACACCCTTTTAAAAATAAAAGACACTGTTTCGTTATTAGCATTCTGAGATGGCTGTAAATTCATCACGCAAAGGTTCTGGAGAAACTATCTAAATTATCTCAACTGACATCTTTAATTTGTATAACTTAACACACTTACCATCTGCTGACGTGAGAGGGTATTGCCGTTATTACTTCTAAACCATAACCTGTACACCACTCTGAAGTACAACACTGTCATCAACATCAAAGGAATGACAGTTGTGAGTAACAGCCAGCTCAAACTGTCTGCCTTCCCCATCCACTCTTCAGGAAACAATTCCTCGCAATTTTCAGCTGACTTGTCAAAGTTCATCACAAGAAACTCAGGGATGTTTATAATCATTCCAAACAGCCAAGAACTAAAAATCATAATCTATAATGTAAATTGAGCTGTGTTAGTGAATTGAAAAATTTCAATTTTTATAGCTTTCCAGGGGAAGTTATCAACGTCTGCAGAAATTGTAAATAATTGCTGAAAGAAAAAATGACAAATCAATGGGAAATAAATTTATGCTAAAGACGAATTTATGATCGAAATCACTGGTTTTTTTTCCTCCAGAAAACGCCATCGCGAGATTTAGTCGTATATATTAGTTGTATCTAAACATAAGTTTAACGGTTCTCTGACTACTTTAATTTTTTGTATCTTATTATTGTGACTCCGACAATTTAGTTTTCACGGGATCGTAAGCGACGGAGTCAAAAAAGCGGAGTCGGAAGAAAAGTGGAAACGTTCTGATACTTAGGACACTGATTCCGTCGAGTTTATGACCCCGCTTACGATTCGGATATCGACTCCGACTCCCACTTCGATGCCACGAGTTTTGAATATTACGTCGAAAAGATGAAATAAATAAGGGAGGTAAAGAAAACCCCCAAATGATGGTTCAGCGTTGTTTGAAATTATTTTCAGTCCCAATTTTTTGGATTGCAACTTAAAAATATTGGGCCCCATCATTCAAGTTCCCCGCGCTTGTGCAATGGAAAAATAGCCAAGATTATGGTTCGCTTCGCCTTTGAGAAAATAGCTTGATATAGCATTTTGGTTATAATCAATGGTACTCGATAATGTATAGATTTAATTTGACCTTCAGGACAAAACTATCACCATGACAACCCATTTAATATGATCCCATTCTTATGGCACACACCTTTAGGTTCCGTTTTATAACTTCGCTTTTGTTAGGATGTAACACTGAGTAGTACCGCTCAATGGCAATGGCGACGAGGGTGAAGACAGAAGATGCACCTCCGACCCATCCACCCAGCAACAGTTTGCATAAAATTGCACCCGCAGTCCCTTCCGGATAAATTGTAATGTAAGTCAAGATATAATCAGGTGTTAAAAAGGTCCCAGTCATGATGTCTGCTACAGCCAGGTTCAGGAGCAGATAATTTATTGGAGTCCTGTGGAGTAGGTAATAATCACATTCACCTTCATTTTATATTGATGTGAACCTGATACCAAACTGATTTACTTCCAAATCAAATCAAATTAAAAAATAATAATAAGAAGAAAATCTAATCAATTTATTTAAGCTGGATAGAATAGGGAGTGGTTGCCAAATCTCCCGAGCTGGGGGCTCGTGTAGTAAACGTCCGGGCATTCTGGATCGAATTAGAGAGGAGAGGGGAAAACCGGAGTACCCGGAGAAAAACCTCTCGGAGCAGAGAAGAGAACCAACAACAAACTCAACCCACATATGACGTCGAGTCCGGGAATCAAACCGGGACCACATTGGTCGAAGGAGAGTGCTCACTGCGCCATCCCTGCTCCCCCATTCCGCGTGATAATGAATATATGAAAATTTATTAGTTAAACAAGACTTACCTGTAAGTTGAAGTTTGACTGTAATTCTATGAGATACCAGTCACGAACTAGGGAGTCACGTGAGATATGTGCGAGTAGCCCGAGCGATCAGTCTTTAAAGGCGAATGATTGCAAACAATAATGGGTGGGAAGTAATAAGGTGAATGTGCTACATAGTCACCAAGTGAAGGGGTAGGGCACGTGACTCCCTAGTTCGTGACTGGTATCTCATAGAATTACAGTCAAACTTCAACTTACAGGTAAGTCTTGTTTAACTTATAAATTCTATTTCGACACCAGTCCTACTCACTAGTGAGTCACGTGAGACTTTAAAGCAGTGCAATTATGAGCAAAGAAATAAACACAAACAGGTTTATTTACCAAAACTATGTGTACAAAACAACTACTGCAATATGGCTTGTCAGTCTATGGTGCACGGAATGCACTTCAAGAAAGAAGGCAGTAAACAGTAAGCTGCCGAGTTCCCAGATTCATTGTCATAGGGAGTCTGCCTATAATAGGCAGCAAATAAACAAACACAACAAACATGTGGTAATGAGTACTGGTTAACAGTAACAAATGACCTGTAACAATCTTATGTGTGGAGGTTCTCCAATAGGAGTTGTCCATAAGCTTTACTTGATGTGACGATGGGTTTCCTGTAGAATCTCCCAAAGGTTGACGCATTCGACCAGCCTGCGTTATCCATGATTGTAGACAATGGAACCTTACACTTTGCAGCTGCAGATGTAGAAGCTGCCCTGGTGCTATGTCCCTTAAAGACTGAGGTATCTATTCCTGACTTTTCAAGAACCGTTCTTAGCCATCGAGAAATCGTGTCAGTTGAAACTGGCTTGTGAGGCTTTTGAAAACTCACTAGCAGCTGGTCAGTCCCTTTCCTAAGGTGACTTGTCCTTTTGACATAATCAGATAAGCAGACGATAGGGCACAGACGGTTGTCTGGTGAGTAGGCTGTGAATGTTAAGTCTGACACATGCTTTCCTGGCCGAGAGGTCTTCAAAAGTTTGTTGATGATGAATACACAGCTATCGTCCTTCAATACCATATTGCTAACAGAAAGCAAATGCAGTGTCTGACACCTCTGCCCTGATAACAAAGCTAAAAGCATTGTCATTTTGAAGGTGAGATCCTTCAAAGTTAAGCCCGGAGGTGGGTGAAGGGTTGACAAGTAAGCCAGGACAGTGTTGACATCCCAAATGTTCTTGTATTTGGGGAGGGAGGGCTTCAATTCAAACACGCCTTTGAGGAAACGACACACCATGGGGTGGGTACCAAACGACATATTGTTAGCCAAAGTAACAATAGATGAGATGGCACTCCTCGCAGTTTTGATAGCACTGTATCCTATGCCAGAGTCATAGAGTTCAGCAAGAAAATTGATTCCCTCCTCTACAGGGGGACAAGTGGGATCAATGCTCCTTGGACTACAGTAGCGTCTCCATTTCTCAAGGTAAGTAGCATATTGCTTTCTAGTGCCTGACCGCCAGGAGTGTTCCATGACTGTGGTAGCTGTTGTCGAAAGGCCTTTGCCGTCGAGGTATCTCCGGACAAGTGACATAGAATCAGGCACAGTTTCTTGTGAAGTGGATGAGGTTCCTGTGGGCTGCTGGGTAAGAACAGAGTGTCTCTGTCCTTTGGAAGCTGTACTGGTAGTTGTATTAACATCGGCATTAACTTGGGCCACCACGGTTGAGTTGGCCATTTTGGAACAAGTAGAAGCCCTGTTGCCTTCTCCTCTTGAATCTTTTGAAGAACCCTTGTTATCAGACTAAATGGTGGAAAAGCATAAAATAAGTAATGTTGCCATGACATGTGAAAAGCATTGATGGCAAAAGCTTCTGGGTCTGCTCTATAAGAGACATAGGGCGTGATCTGGCAATTGATCCTAGACGCAAATAGGTCGATGTTAGGGGTAACATTGAGCTTGGTACAAGCCCTTGCAAAGAGAGTTTTCTTTAAGCACCATTCAGTACTCCTCCTAAATGTACGCGACTCTTTGTCTGCCTTTACATTTTCACACCCTGGTATACGAGCCATAGTCAGCCATATATCGTGCTTAATGCACCAATCCCATATGTCTTTAGTTAGCTTGTTTAGCTTAGGGGAGTGGCTTGTACCCATCTGGTTAATAGTTGATTCAGTGGTAGTATTATCGACCATGACCTTAACATGTTTGCCATGAGTCAAAGTACTGAATGATTTTAAGGCAAAGAACACAGCTAACATTTCGAGAAAATTGATGTGCTCCTTAGCCTCTTCAACTGTCCAAAGTCCCCCAGTTGAAGAATCACTGGTTGCTGCACCCCACCCCTGTTTTGAGGCATCAGAAGTAATGGTAATATCTACTTCTCCTCGATTTATCGGGTTGGATGCAGTCTCGATTGATTCAATCCACCACTTAAGCTCTTCACCTGCTTGGCTGGATATGCACATGGTGGCATCAAAGTTCCATTTGCTAGCATTAAGAGCTATAGTTTTGTCTCGTTCTAAATAGCGGTAGTGAAGGGGTCCATAGGCAACGCCAGGAAAGCTTGATACTATAAGCCCAAGGACCTTGGCTACATCCCTAATAGTAGGCTTTTTACAGTGCAACATGGCCGTAGCTGCCTGTTTTAGCTTAACAGCCTTATCAGGTGTAAGGTAGAGTAGCATGTTAACTGAGTCTAGAGTAAAACCCAGAAATACCTGTTTTTGAGTTGGGATAAACACCGACTTCTCAGGGTGTACCACAAATCCCAAACTGTCTAATAATTTGACCGTGTCAACCACATTTTTTGCACAATCATCCCAGACTGTCCCCATCAACCAGGAGTCATCTATGTAACCTGACGATAAGTGGCCAAGCTGTCGAAGGGTGGCAAAGACTGGTTTCATTAGCTTGGTAAATTTCCTAGGGCAAAAGGCCAACCCATTGGGAAAACATGTAAACTGAAATAACATGTTGTTCCACTCAAATTTGAGGTACTTCTGGTGTGGCTTTGCAATAGGGACCGAATAGTAAGCATCTTTTAAATCGATTGACGCCATGTAACAATTTGGGGTCATGAGCCTAATCGCTGTCCAGACCGAGTCCATTTTAAAATGTTGGTATTCAACATGCTGGTTAAAGCTTTTCAAATTTAAGATCATTCGAGATGATCCATCTTTTTTATTTGTCACAAAAATAGGCGAAATATATTCTCCACTTTCATGTTGAGTGGGTACAATGACACCTTTGTCAAGCAATTTTTTAATTTCAGCTTCAATAACCAGTGAGTCACTGATGTTGAATGTTTTCCTTTTGGAAACCAAGTTTTTCGTGGGCTGTGTGGAAAATTCGATGTACTGACCCCTAACACAGTTAAGGACTTCCGAGTCGGAAGTTATTTCTTTCCATTTACCAAGGAAATGTTTCAGTTGGCCACCCTTCAAGCTTTGCACCTTATTCGCAAAGTTATGTTTCATATTGGACTCAAACAAGACAAGATTATTTGCCTGTAAATTATCAAGTGTGTCAGCGGAAATCATTGCTGCTTCTTCCCTTGGTCCTGCTGTCGGAAGAAGGGTTTTGAGGTGGCTTCGAGTTCCACTGACGGCCTTTGGCTAAAAAAGGCTTGCTTCGCCGATCAAATTTTTGGTAGTTTCGTGAAGGGTGTCCCTTCGAGTTTTTGTGGCGATTCCCAACTGCTGTGGTGCTTACTCTGTTGGATGCTCGTATATTATTCAACTGGGTTTGCAGGTCGTTTCCAAACAGCAGAGCTGTTACAGGAACATGTGAGGCACACAGACCAGCATAATCTTTGTTCAGATGCGGTTTGATCGACTCCCTGCGACGGTGGGACAGGTCGATATGTGCGTGCCCTAGGAGAGCGACCGCATCTGTGTTCACTTTGACAAGTTTCTGAATGTCAGAGTCTGACTTCGGCTGCTTCGAATTCTTCATTTATAGCAGCATCCCAATGGATGTGCACATTGCAGCACCAGCTGTGGCAATCGTTTTCTGGATTGAGCTGGACCTGAGGTCCTGCCGTTTCACTGAATGAGTCAGTTTATCCCAGATTTCGGGATTAACCCGCGGCGTTGTAAGAGGCTCACAGTTCGCCGGGCGTAAATACTTCGCCGACTTATCTTTTAGTTTCGAGTCCGGCAATTTCTTAGTCTGCCAGTTGTTTCTCAATAGCCGGACCTGATTCGTCGGCATTGAGAAAATCCTCTGCGATTTCTGACAACAATGGGTCATTGATGCCATCGGTTTTTTCAAGTGGAGCACGTGGTTTATCCTTGGAAATTCCGTCGGCTTCAGTGCCACAAAGGGCCTGCAAGTCTGCATCAGGGTCTTCTCCATCGTGCTCTGAACCATCGGAGACACTCATTTCGTCTCTGGAACCGTGTTTACGCCGTTTAGGGTCGACTTGGTCGTCTGTGTGGCTGGAGTGAAGACGCTTCAGCGACTGCTGCACGGCGATCATCGAGTCTGCCATTGCTCCGAGGTTTCTGTTCACATTTTGCATCATACTAAACATGGGATCGGGGTGGATATCAGTTGGAGTCTTTTCTTTAGGGTCCGTTTCAACGTTTAAGAGGTCGTCCTCCGCCTCAGTGGAAAGTATTTGATCATGTTCGTCCGCCATAATCCAAGCACTGGAAAAATACACGACCGACCGCTCTGGAATTACGCGCGCAACTGATCGCTCGGGCTACTCGCACATATCTCACGTGACTCACTAGTGAGTAGGACTGGTGTCGAAATAGAATCATATATTTGAACTGCGGCTTAAAGAATGAAAATGTGAATGATCATCGCGGTTGTGAACACTACTTAAGGAGCAGTGAAAATAAAGCCTGAAAAAAAAAATTCAGGCCTGTACGGGATTCGAACCCATGACCACTGCGATACCGGTGCAGTGCTCTACCAACTGAGCTAACGAACCAACTGGAACTGTAAAGCTTGTGGGATGTGGCTGGAGTGACAAGGATACTTCACAAATTAATGTGATCAAGTAAGCTGAAGCCACTCAAAAGGCACTAAGGCCTTAGTGCCTTTTGAGTGGCTTCAGCTTACTTGATCATATTAATTTGTGAAGTATCCTTGTCACTCCAGCCACATCCCACAAGCTTTACGTTTTCATTGCTTGTTTTATTGATATGTGGGTACTTGAGCCTGAGTATTAGCTATGCCATGCTGATGAGGCCTAACAAGGCCGAAACAGCTGTCTTTCTTTCCTTGTTTTTTTTTTTTTTCCGAGGCAGTCCTAAGTACCCGCCGGGGGGAACGGCAAAGCCTCCCCCGCTTACTCAACGCGTGTGAGTTAAACGTCTTGGTGACGTTTTTCTTTTTTTCTTAGCCATGACTGATGATTTGAGCACGCCCTCAAGTTGGGCTGAAAATATAACCGTTAATGAGTCTGATGCTTTTCCCAATGCTTCCACGACTCCTGTGACCATGGATGCTCCTGATGCTCGTTTGTATTCTAGCGTGGCAGCTCCGTCCCGTTCTGAATTTCTAGGAGATCTTGGTGATTTATCGGATATTGAGATTCTGGATTACCTATCGACTGCTTTTGAACGTGAGCATTTTGACGAAGGTAATTTTATGCCAGACCGTCCTTGTACAGCGTATTTCATCGTCCGTGAACGTCTCATTACCAAGGATATTTTTGATGCTCTGGCCAGAGATGGTATCCCCGCCAGGAAGGTTCGCTGTATTCAGCGTAAGTTGGACAATGAGATTCATATCACCTTCACAGATAACGCCGTCCGCGAGAAGTTTGTGAAAGTTACGTCCTTCATTGTTCCAACGTAATTCTTATTACGTTCGATCTGCTTCCAGACCTCACACCTTTTTTACTATTTACGATGCCCCACATGAGATGCCTGATGCTGCGCTTATCGCTCGTTTACGCCCGTACTGTAAAGTCATTCATCGTTGCCGTGGAAAGCTCTACGATCAGCCTAAAGTTTGTAATGGTTTGCGACATTTTCGGGTTGTACTCAAGAAGCCTGTACCATGTTTTATTCGCTTTGGGAAGTTTCTGGTGCGCTTTTATCATGATAACCAGCCAAAAACGTGTCGTCGTTGCAATTCGTCTGAGCACCTTGCCAAAGATTGTGATGCTGTCGTTTGTTACAACTGCGATGGGATTGGCCATGTTTCTAAAGCATGCCCTAATGATAAGGCCTGTTGTATTTGTAGAGGCCTCGACCACCTGGCCAATGACTGTGATTACTCTTTGCATCGCCATGCCAAGACTGACGGCGATGTTTCTGTTAGCAACGATGATCACCCCTCTGATGATGACTATTATCCAAATTCTGATGCTGATGATGATGCTACCGTTGACGAGAATAACGATGGTGACGACGAGGATGATGACATGCAGACGGCGGATAGTGATTCTCTTGCAGATGTTAGCGAACACCAACAGCCTGTTTCATCTGATACGCCTGCTGCTGTCCTACCTGTTACAACTGCCGTGGTTTCTTCTGTTTCTCCTGCTCCCAGTACTAGTACCTCCAGCACTCCTGCTCAACGAGTTGTCTCCAATGTTTCTACTCAACTTGATGTTTTCTCTGGTACCTCTTCCGCTGGTATTTCCCGCGGTACTCTAGTACCTTCTTCGCTTTCTGAGGTGTCTGCTGACGGTTCTACTGCTCCCCGTCTTCCCAACTCACAAGGCCTTCTGGCTACTACACCCGGTTTTTCGCCCGCTACGCGTTTCAAGTCTTCTTCCCTGCCGTCCATGTTTTCTCCGTCTGCCAGTCGCGATCTCTCTGGATCTGCATCCAATGTGGAGTATGCGAGGGCTGCTTCTGGCTCGTCCCAGCCTTTGTCCGGATCTCTATCTCAAAAGCTCTCTTCGAAATCTTCTGGTCGTCGCAAGCCTGCCCCTTTTTCCAACTCGCAGGTCGGTACTCCCCTTAAACCAACTGCTCCTGTTAAGGTTTCTACCCCGAGGAGATCTGCGCAGTCTTCACAGTCTTCACAGCTCTCCAGGTCACATGAACCTATGGATACTTCTGGTATCGGGGCGCGTAAGCGATCTTCGTCTTCTGTTGAATCCGGCATCGCCCGTAAGTCTGCTCCCTCTTAGTCATGCCTTTATTATTATTATTGTTTGTTGTGAAGCTTCTTTCACTTAATTCAAGGGGTTTTGATTTACGTAAGGAGTTAATGATTTTTGATCGTGCTAAAAGTTATGATTTTTGTTTTGTCCAGGAAACTCATGTTTCTTGTTCTAGTAGGCTCACTGCCCTGTCTGCTGAGTGGTCTGGCCCTAGTTTCTGGTCGCCTGCCTTTGGCAGACAGGGTGGTGTGGCTATTCAAGTTTCCGATCGTTTTGATGGTGAGATTTTATTCTGGCGCAAAGATTCTGATGGCCGTGTTCTAAGTTTATTAGCTACGTCTAATGGTTTCAAGATTAATTTCGTTAATATTTATGCTCCTGTTAATTTAACCCATCGTAAAATCTTCTTTGAAAATCTTCATGATTTTTTTCTTCCTGCGGATGCTATTATCCTAGGTGGAGATTTTAATTGTTATGAAACTGAGCTTGACAAACTTGGCAGTAATGTTTCTGTTGCGAAATATTTAGCGGACTTTCGTTCTTGTTTTAGACTTTCTGATGCTTGGGGTAAACTTCATCCCAGATTGCGCCAATACTCTTGGTTTAATTCGGATTTTTCAATTGGCAGTCGCCTTGATAAGTTTTTTGTTTCTTTTAATCTTGCTTCCTCCGTTCGGTCCTGTGATATTCTCCCGTGTTGTTTTTCAGATCATGATTTTGTTAGCTTGCAAGTTTGTTTGAATAATGATTACGCACGTGGTCCTGGTCTGTGGAAATTTAATAACTCGTTGCTTTCAGAGTCTGATTTTTGTTCTTTGATTTCTACTCGAATTACTGATTTTTCGACCTGCGTTGATAACTTTCTATCTATTAAGGACTGGTGGGATTTTTTGAAGCGTTCTTTGCGTGCTGAAATTGTTTCTTGTTCCAAACTTAAAGGGACACAGTCACCGTTGAGACCGCGCTTGCCTGGACGCTTGTTTTGTCACTTTTGAAAAGAGGTTAGCTCAACCTGAAATCAAAGTTACGCGTCGTAAACATCTACAAAATCCGCTTCAATCGTGCTTTGTGGTTCTTTTGATCTTCGATCTTTTACTCAAAATCTGTTCCTGAATATTCTTTTACTCATCTTTTAAAATTATTTCATTGTATTTGGATAAAACGGATTGAATCAAGTATCCAATGTAACATAGACAGAAGAGGAGGGAAACGTGAAGGCGCCGGGTGGAAGAAATCGCCTGCTTTAAAGAAAATAACGAGGGAGACCAATCCAAAACACTGGATAGCCAACCACCATTCTATGTATTCGGAAAATCGGGTTTTCTCAAGCTGGAGAAAGATTCGTGCGGAGGGAAACTTTGGCAACGATTCGGACTTCGCTTCATGGCTGCTCGGTTTGGAGCTCAGACGAAGGCAAGAAAATGAGTGAGTCAAAGTACCAGCTCGTTCTGTATTTTAGACCGATGTGTGATATTTAAGCTGGACAGAAATGTTTGAACATCTCTTCCTTTTTTGTAGATTGAACGAGATGGAAGAGACTCGAAGACCAGCAAAAAAGCATATAAAAGCAAAGTATCTGGTTGAAATCACATAGTGTTTCTCACCTCCGCTGATTCTTCGACTGCTTAGACTTCGAACGTTTCGCTTGCCATAGACGTTTCGCCTTCCCTGGACATGTCCATCGGCTAATTATCCGTGGTATTAAAGAAAATTAGTGCTCTGCTATAAATTACGCTCTATAAGAACTATGTAGACTTGCGCATACTTCGATTCAAGAGGTT
Organism: Pachyseris speciosa; assembly: GCA_016490735.1. Classification (NCBI taxonomy): domain Eukaryota; kingdom Metazoa; phylum Cnidaria; class Anthozoa; order Scleractinia; family Pachyseridae; genus Pachyseris; species Pachyseris speciosa. The sequence continues at coordinate 214,176 of JAEMWC010001056.1, forward strand.
TGAAGGTTTGCCGACGGGATGCGCATCTCACCTTTGGATTCGCGCGCGTGCTGTTGTGATATGCAAATTAGCTGAGAAATGGTATCTAATGCACATGTGCACCAGCTGACTGTGTACCTTTAAGCGCAGAGAATTATTCCACGAGCGTGTCAAGCTCACTAATCGTCTAATTAGTTGTAAGCAGCGTCTTTGTCAGGGAGACAATTCCGTCGTTTCAACAATTGTCTCCCTCGAATCTCGACTTAAAGAGCTTACCTTAAGGGACCTGGAAGGTGCCAAAATTCGTAGTCGGGTTCAATGGTTCGAAGATGGTGAGAAGCCCACGCGCTTTTTCTTTAAATTAGAACGTGAGCGCATGGATCGTAATTTTGTGTCTTCTATTTTAAATGCAGATGGGGTCGAGGTTTTTGCCCGTGAGGGAATTGAACACGCGCACGTGTGTTTTTATACTGATTTATTTTCCCCTGAGCCTACTGATCCCGTTTGTAAACAACGACTGCTACAAGGTTTTGCTCGTTCTCTCACCGAAAGTGATCGCGATTTCTGTGATGAGGCCCTTTCTTTATCTGAGCTAGCCGAGTCTCTCTCTTCTCTTAATCTTGGTAGGTCCCCGCTCCTTATATAGAGCTTTTTGGCACCTTTTGGGTCCTTTCTTTTTAAGAGTTGCTCGTGAATGTTTTAGTGACGGAGCACTGTCCGATGCCATGAAGGGCAGCACTACCCGACTAATTTTCAAAAAGCGAGGTGACAGAAAAAGTCTGAAAATTGGCGTCCCATCAGTTTGCTCAATGTAGATTATAAGATTATTTCTAAAGCTATCACTTGTCGCCTTTCTCGCGTTTTAGGTTCTGTTGTTGACCCGGACCAGACTTGTTCTGTGCCGGGCCGATCGATTTCGTCCATTGTTGTTTTATTACGGGTGTTCCTTGATTTCATTGAGCGGACTGATGAGACGGCAATTCTCATTAGCCTTGACCAGGAGAAGGCTTTTGATCGTGTCGACCGTTCGTTTTTAACAGATCTTCTCTGTCGCCTCGGTTTTGGCCCAAATTTTCTGAGATGGGTTCACACCTTTTACGAGGGTGCTTACATGCGAATTCTTCTCAATGGATGGTTGACTGAGAAAATTCCTTTACGTCGCGGGGTGAGGCAGGGTGACCCCTTGTCCCCCCTCCTTTATGTTTTATGTATTGAGGCTCTTGCTTGTCAAATTCGCAGTTGTCCTGAGATCAGGGGCTTTCTCTTGCCTGGTGCCCGCGGCCGCCAGGCTAGAGTTCGTTTGTACGCCGATGATACTACGGCAATTTTGAAAGATTTTCGGTCTCTTGTTAAATTATTTGATGTTATTTCTATTTATGAGAAGGGTTCTGGTGCGAAGTTAAATAAGTCCAAGAGTGAGGCCATGTGGGTGGGTTCGTGGAAGGATAGAACTGATGAGCCACTTGGCCTCACTTGGGTACGCAAGATGAACGTTTTAGGTGTAGTTTTTGGCACTGTTCCTACCGAAATTAATAATTGGCAGCCCCGTCTTAACAAGTTAGAGGGATCCCTTGATCTTTGGAAATCTCGGTCACTGTCCTTTGTCGGTAAGAGCCTTTTAATTAATGTTCTTGCCTGTAGTAAATTACCTGATCTCGGGAGATTTCTTATTATGCCCGCGTGGGTGCTTGCGCGTGTCAATCAATTGATTTGGCCTTTCCTTTGGGGTTCCCGTTATGAAACCGTGAGTAGGAACACTTGCTTTTTACACCAGAATGCAGGGGGGTTGGGCATTTGCAATTTGGCCTTGAAATGCGATGCCCTTCGTTTAAGTTGCAAGATTTCCACCGTCAGTTCCTCCGAGGACTCTAGTTTTTTCCTATGTAAATATTTCGTTGGCCGACGCCTTGCATCTACGCGGGCTGAGTGGGCTGGCTTGCGTGATTCTTTCACTCCTAACGCGAGTCATCCCACTCCTTTCTATGATGTTTGTCTTCGCGTTCTAGCTCAAGTTTCGTCTGTTGATGATCTTGTATCTCGTAAGATTTATAGTTCTCTCCTCTCGCATCGTCCTTCTTCCCCTCTTCTCCCGAAGTTCTGGTCTTCGTTTCTCCCTCGTCCTTCTTCTCTTGATCGTTACTGGTCTCTTGTCCGGGATCGTTTTACTGAAAATTTCAAGAATTATCTTTTGTGGTTGATTGCCTTGCGCGGTACCAAGGTCCGTGATTCTTTAAAGCGTTGGGGAATCATTAATTCTGGGGTTTGTGCGTCGTGCCCTAGACAGGAGACTATCGATCATTGTTTTCTTAATTGCCCTCGTGTTAAATGTGTGTGGACCCATTTTCAGCCGATTCTGTCTCTCCTACTGTGTCTTAATTTCCGTGTTAATTGTCTTTTTGTCTTTTTCTTTTTATGGCCCGCAGTTCTGCCAAGAGGGCCAGAGTCGCACGTTTTCTTCTTAAGTCCATCCTCTACGGCATTTGGGTGTTTCGCAATAAGGCCGTTTTTTTCAATGGTAAAGAAGACCATAGGGCTATCATTCGTTATATTACGAACGACGTACGGAGGAGAATTTCGTTGGACTTTATTCGGCTCTCCGAATCCTGTTTTGCTGAGTCTTGGCTGATCGACGATTTCTGTGCCGTGGAGGATGGGCTTCTGAGGATCTTTATTTAGTCGTTCTTCTTTCATGCCTGCGCATTGTCTGTGCGCTGTTCGTGGACTATATAATCAAAGGCCCTATAGAAGGAATTTGTTTGGCATGTGGCCTCAGGGACTTTCATTAGGGATTTTGTTTTGTATCAGATCACCTACTCCGGATAAACGTTGACTGTCTGATGTACTTCTGAATTTTGCGTGCGCCTTTGTTTCATTGTCTTTGTCTTTGTTTGTCTTTTAATGTGTTTTTATCTGTGAATAAACTTTCTTATACAACCGAAACAGCTGTCCATGGCTGCTAATGCTTGGGCTCAATCTTTGCTTTGGTAGATTTAAGGGGTAATGCCCGCTACCTTTTGGCCTTAGTGCCTTTTGAGTGGCTTCAGCTTACTTGATCACATTAATTTGTGAAGTATCCTTGTCACTCCAGCCACATCCCACAAGCTTTACGTTTTCATTGCTTGTTTTATTGATATGTGGGTACTTGAGCCTGAGTATTAGCTATGCCATGCTGATGAGGCCTAACAAGGCCGAAACTGCTGTCCATGGCATCTAATGCTTGGGCTCAATCTTTGCTTTGGTAGATTTAAGGGGTAATGCCCGCTACCTTTTGGCCTTAGTGCCTTTTGAGTGGCTTCAGCTTACTTGATCACATTAATTTGTGAAGTATCCTTTCCTCTCCATCCAA
>JAEMWC010001056.1:222500-232500 GCA_016490735.1 Pachyseris speciosa
ACTAGTGCCACAGCCTCACCGAGTCGCGGGCACAGTCAGTGTATGACGCTCATCAGTTTTTCGATTAGTTTGATTTCCTCCAGCCGCTTACCTCAACGACAAAATTGTGCCGTGAGTATGGCCTGAATGAACTCGCGAGTAGCCTTTGTAACGAAAGTAGCAAAAATATATGAACAAAGCATCTGTGAGATGTTAGAGACTCTTAGCCGACTGAGATAAGTGTTTTGAACACATTCCAGTTGTAAAAGTTTTCGCAAATGATTGGTTATGGAAAACATAGTGGTATGGTATAATAATGATGTTGTTTTATACGCAAAAAACTCCACAGAAACAGTTACTTCCTAGCTGGTGCTAAAGAAATTCATGGGAAAAAACTTTTCTTTTTAATGTAGTATTAATCGATGCGAAATATGTTGCTTTTATTTTCGTTTGTTTATGGATTATGCGTTTGGCAAATTCAAGATTATTTCCACCGACGCTGGTCCACCGACGCTGGTTAAGAAATTCATGAGACTACTGACTCCTGACTTCCTTTGTTAGTAAAGGATCTAGAAGTGAAAATTGATTTGTTTGCATTATGAAATGAATTTGCGAGATCGGGTCCTCAAGTTCCTCTATCCGTTGTGCTAATAACAAGTCACTTATTTATTCAATAGCTTGTTTTCTCCATTTATTAAAGTGCTTTCATAGTGCTAGTTGTTTTAATAACTGATGGTCGCGTTTTCTTTATCACGGCATTTTAAATTTGATATCTTGGTTATCAGTTTTACCTTTTTTTATAATCAGAGAAAAGTCAAAATCCAAAAGAGGAGGATAACTAAGATGGTGGTGACAGACAGTGTTGTCTTTGCATGTGGCTGGATTCCCGCTCTGACGTCACTATGCGACCTTAGACCTGGTTTATACGTCGAATTTAAGCCGAAAAAAATCCAGACGAATTTAATGCAAGGAATTAAATTCGTCTGAATAGCGACGTATAAAACCGTCTGCCATAATTAAATTCGTCCAGACGTTCCAGACGGATACAACGTCTGTAGAGCGTGTGATTTTAGACGTCGGATTTCAGACTCATCGAACTTAATGCATAAATTTGAAATACATTAATGTCACGTAGTGTCTGTTGTGTAAAGTGTAATTCAAGTGGCGGGAAACCGAGGATGGCGTGACTTGATGACATATCCTTTCAAAGATGGTAAAGATGGCGACCACCGGCGAAAGATTTAAAGGTTTGAGCCGAAAAAAATAAAATAATGAAATAGTTTGTATCCGAGCTGACTGTTTCGTTCCAGAGAGTAATGAGTAGGTGGCCGGTTGGGAAGAGTTCAGACGTGCTGTTGGCTATTGCTTCGACTGTACAAATAAAAAATAATCCCTTTCCTGAAGCGCACCATTTCTTTTTTCGTTGTTCAATTCAAAAGTGACAGACCGCAAACAAATGTTGCTTCTAAAAATATCTGCATGTAATAACTGTTCATCAGTAGGATACCTAAAATGTGTGCAATTAAACAATTGGTTTTGGCTCCATCAAATCCTATACCAATTGCAGAACATTTTAGGAGGAGCCAACAACACTGTGAGCACAGTTATTGACAATACATATTAGCAAGGAAAACAACGTAAAATAATAGGAGTTCGTTACATAACGAACTAAGCAAACGTGAACTGAATAACGAACTAAGCACACGTAAACTAAATAAGCAAACACGCGCACAACTTCAGGAAAATTGCGTGCGCACACTTGCATTAAAATGTAATGAGTGGAAGCAACAAATCTCAAAATTTGGGCGTCAGGATAATATAAAGGATATAATCTCATCTATGGATTGCTAATCTGCACCGTGGCGTTTCAAGAATTTAGTTAACGATTTACGAAGCACCGTTGATTTGAAGCCTTGGTGAAGGAGATGTGATGAAAGTCGGTGAAGTCTATCAATAAAATCCAATTTCGATGTGCAAAAGTCTAGCATTTCTCACTAATTGAGATATGAAAACACCATAGGCCGGATTGGCGGGAATTTTGCTGTCCATCAGTGAGGAAAATTGGCAATCCGAAATGAGAAGTCATCCCTCTTATCGTAGACACTGAGATGAAAAGGAGTGTTGTTATCACCATTCCTTATTCTTGTGTCTAGATAACAAACTTCATTTGATGTCAAGGTAGTGTCCTTTAGTTCCAGTTCCGACGGGTAAATAGCGCTGATGCAATTTCCGAAATTCTCATTGTTGACGCTGAATAAATCATCAATGTAACGAAAGGTGTTGCTAAATTGGACGGCTATGGTTTTAAAAACTGGTGTTAAAAACTCTTTCGAGCAGATCATGAAGTTGATGTTTAAGTTTGGCGTGTGGAAGGCTAGTATATAGAGTGGAAAAGTCCCAAGTACTTATCTGATTAAGCGGAAGTTGTCTTTCCTGCAATGTGCCGTCACGGCTCACTGTGAATGGTGAATTTAACCGTAGCTGATAGCTAAGGTTACCCTAGCTGCCTTGTAAACATGTTGATAGAAAACGAACAACAACAACCCTTTTATTTCGCTCCAACCCCTCCACCCCCAAACACATAAAAGATGAACACTCCCTCAGCAAAAACTCTTGATGACAAGATGACAAGTTTTGATATTTAGCATTATTGGGTGATGTTGAGCAGGATAGCGATAATTTTTATGGCCAAGGCTTGTGTTATTTGCCCTCAACCGAAGTCTTGATAATTCTCGCTTTCATACGAAAACCAAATTCAACGATTGTTTTATTATGGATTTACTTAACCGTTTGTAAAAAAAACACGAACAAGAATCTAAACATACTACATCAACTCGTAAACAACTTTATTTGTAAGCTTGAAACCTAAAAGTTGCAGCGTAGTCCAAAATTTTACAAAAGCCCACTTTTGACTGGTCCTCCTACGCAACAGTTTTTTGTTTAGTCAAGCAACACTCCTCCCCATTAACGGCTACTGAAAACCGAACCACATTCCTTTCCGGACTTTTAGCCAATCGGATCCATGCTGGCTTGAATCGGAGAGGGATAGGAAGCCCAGAAAGTAAGTAGAGGCCCTTTTTCCTGAAAAAAATTCTGCTTTTAGGAGTCAACAGGAGAAGAAGTACAAGCGGCCGCTTCTTCTTTGCCAAATTGCAGGGATTTAGATGCTTTCGCTCGGTTGGTCGACATGTTTTCACGGACAGTCTTTCCATCGGGGATATTTCGTACCTCATCAGCAGCTCGTAGTAATCGCTTTTCTCTTGGAAGTTTCCTTTACTTCCTCGATTTCTGGTTGAATTTCCTTCACATTTTCCGAAGCCCGTTGAAATTTTGTCATTCTCTTGTAGCAAACATTTCTGCAAATGAATAATTGGCTGCTGTTTGAAAAGCAGCTAATATCCACGTTGAGAGACGACTGAATGATTTGTTGAAAATTGATTGAAAGTTTGCCAGAAATATTTGTTTTAAATATCGTGATTTGCCGACGGCGGTGAACACATAAAAAAGCTACAGTCACTATGCACAACCTTTTTCGGGGTTGTTCTCTGAAAGACGGTTCAGTTTTCAGCAGCCATTTGTGGGAAGGAGCATTGCGTAAGGACTAGCTTTTGACTGAACTCAGTATAAGAATTTTTTAAAAACTTCAGGGAAACAAACGTGATCCTAAAGCTATTGTCTTCAAATATGACGCCACCTTTGCATGCATAAAAACTACTGTCTATGGGTATGACTGCGCGTTTTTAGCCAGTCAAAATTGAGATAGTGACACCAATGCATAACAACAAACCTACTGACACGCAGAATAGAGTGGTTTTCACTACAGTGTCGAAAGTAATTCTTGTTTGCCTTGGTTTTTATTACTTCGCACTGTAATTGGTTGGTAAAACACGTGCTCCTTTCTTAACCCATGGGAAGTAAAACCAAAACCAATCGTGACTTGCTCGCAGGCATTTTTCCGCGCTAGAAACCGGCCGCAAGTGATTGCTTTTCATTCTCAATGTGTTTGTATTTGTTTGTTTGTTTGTTTTTGCTTTTGTTTCTTTTGTAATTTCAACGGGTGTGATAGCAGATGTTAATGCGCCTTAGAAAGGAATTACCACTTAACCGCTTCAGTACACAGTATGTGCAGCCACTGACTATAGGAGCTAAATAGGTAGCGGGAAGAGATCTTTCAAACCATACCCAAATGAGCACGATTTGAAAATTTGAATGAAAATCTTGTTTCATTGCCCACCTGCACTTTCTTCCACCTAATCCTATAATCCTAAGGGTTTTCCACAAATCTTTTCCCACCGAAAGGAAGCCCAGTAAAATGCCCAGCAAGAGAAAAAGAAAGCGAGACAAGAAAACCGAAAGAAAACAGGAGGAGAGAAAGTGAAACGTAGTAGGAGAGGATAACAATGGCAAAAGTTGAAAAAGTTAACCTAACTTTTTCAAGTCGCAACCATTTCTTCCGGTCATTCGTAGCCATAGACAACTGCAAATAGTTTTAATGCACATATCTCGTAATTCGTGAGATAACTACAAAAAGTTTTTAACGATTTCGTTGTTACAAATACATCTTTGGGCTCGTCCAAATTACGCGACAGTCCCCTTTTACGGCAATTAGTTCCTTCGGAAGGAATTACCACTTAACAGCCTAACTCCACAGAATGTGCAGTCATCGAGTTGTAACGAAAACTGGACATTTTCAACAGGTGCCAACTGACGTAATCATCTTTAGGAGTGGCTTGACCAGAACTCGCTTTGTTATTGAAACCCTTTCCTAATTTAAATTTCTAATTTTCATTGGATCAAAAAAGCTTAAAGTGCTACAACGATCAGAAAATCACTTGTCTTTTTTCTTCAAATTTCGAAAGTGTGTTTGCTTAACACCCGACTCGCGAAATTTCAAGCTTTAATTTCAAGCAGAAGACTGTTTACTTTGAGAAGAACTTTTTAATTTAACGGTCCGTCATTACTCATTTAATAAAACATTCAAGCTTAGCGGTTTGTTTTGACATGACTTTAATTAGTACATAAATTGGTGCAATGCACTTTGCAGTTTTACAGGGGAAACCATTGGTTTTTGAGGTAGTTTTTCGAAACAAGTATTCTTGCAGATGCAAGGATCGCTCTAAAAACCAAAGGAAAACAAAATAAGTCATTGTCATCAAAAGTGTTTGCCACAATCGATCCGGAGAGAAAATGACAGCAGTATTCACGTCAGACAACATACAACGCGAATAAACAGGCTAGACTCACCACAATAGACTCGCTTTCGACGACAGCAACGTCAATTTCCATGATTTCGAAAAAAACAGGCACGTCAATTCTTCTCTCCACGTTGTATGAAGTCGGCACGTACAGTGGCGGGCGTCCGGGAGAGCGAGACCTTTGTGATGACTTGTATGTAAATTAGTGCCAGCCGGTCCCTACTGCGCATTTGTGACATAGTCCCTTTAAGCAAACACACTCTCGAAATTTGAAGAAAAAAGACGAGTGATTTTCTGGTCGTAGTAACACTTTAAATATGACAACAAATTATGTTTAAGTTGGTAGGATAAATTAACTTAGTTTCACATCCTACTTGATTACACATATTAAATCCTGTTCTCCAATACTACTTCTGTGTTTTATGTCATTGCAAACTTTCAGCTGTTTCCATTAATTTTTGGATTCTTATTCTATTTGTTGCTAGATTTTGTTTTTATCTATTGTGAGTTCCTTGATCTCATTTACATATATTTAAAGACAATACACGCGAGTCATTTTGCTGATGGAATAGTCCCATAAAACTTTAACTGTATCTCTGAAAACATTCACTTCTCATCTTTAAAAAGTTAGAAAGTGTTTTTTTTTTTTTTTTTTTTTTGTTCTTTCCGGTTTCGTCTTTGCTCAATCCCCTCTCCTTACTTTATGGAGAAAGAGAGAACACTTCATCGGCAGAAAAAAAGGGTTGCGCAAAGAAGACGGAGGTCTAGCATGCCATGCTATATGGAATATCAGAATGACGTCCACTGGGAGAATGCCAAGATTATAATAACTAAGAAGAGGGGATTACGGCAGGGAAATCGAAAGGTTCACGAGGGAATCGAAAAACACCGTGGAATGAGAGTACTAAGTATCACTTTCTACCACCTTGAAACATAGAGACCCATCCTAAATACCTTTTTTGACCATGAGCAAAAACCGTGTTTCTTCCTTACATTGACGGTGATATAACGCAGTCATAATTTTCCTGATATGATTTTTCCAGCGCATTTTTTTAACATGACATTTGACCTTTCGCGTAACTAGTCACAGAGTGTCTCGAGGTGCGGTAACGCAGAAAAAACAACAGTCCGTCTTTTTAACTTTTATTATTATTATTATTATTATTATTATTATTATTATTATTATTATTATTATTATTATTATAATCAACTTAAGGAGTGGCTTGAAAAGAACACTCCGTATAATAAAAACCCTCCCTAAATTTAAACACACAAATGTCTAAAAATCTATGAAGTTAGTTTTAAATCCATTTATGCAATAACAACGGATCGCAAAAGCGTATATATGACAAGAAATAAAATAATCTTTAAGTACGTAGGAGGGAAAAATTACCTGTTGTTAACATTCTTGTCGATATTTTCCCGCTTTTGTTTGTTTAGCTTTCTACTAAAGCATAGAAGAACGATGGATAAGTTACTAAAAGGATCAATTAAAGTTGAACAGGGTCAAAAAAAGTGTTTAAAGACGACGTAAGCCTGGGGAAGTCAAGAAAAGACCTAATACCTGGCCCTCCACAAGTGCAAATAGATTACACATTTTACAATGCAATCAGTCAACCAATCAATCAATCAAAAATTTTTTTAACACGGTAAAAATTCATCAGGTAATTACAATATAAAATACAAATACATAATAATTCCTAATAACAATAAATGCAACACGGACAATGCAGATCACTATTGTTCGTCCTCATTCCTTCTCCCCATGTTTTCCTTCATTTTTGGACTTTCACCCGTTCAAACTTCTACTGTATTTTTTTTAAATGATCTTAGATCATTGATTTCAGTTCAACATAATGTAGCGACGATAACAGGGTAAATTTGGCTGATGGAATGGTCCTGCCCATAAATTAAAACTTTGCCCTGAAATTGAGAACACAATTAACTAACTGAAAGAAAGTCGACAGTTCTGAAATCCACTGCATTTGAAAACAAAGCGATTAAATGATGACAAAAAAGAAAGACAAGAACACTGAAAAATCAAGATCTCAAGAAACACCATTATTTATAGAATTGACCTAATCTTAAGGTTAGTTCAGATAGGGGTAGTTCTAGAGTTTAGTACTCGAGCAGGTTCGTTTGTTGGCCGGATCTTGCTTCGCGATCGACAGTTGTAGCTTTCCAATTGCTTGAACTTCTGTCTGAAGCGCTGGCTCAACAAGCCATACACAAATGGGTTGACAGCAGAATTGAACATGATCATTATGGTGCTAATACCCCACTCGACGTCACCTGGACTGTAGGAAGTGAAAATACTCAGTACGTACATAATGGAGTCAGTCAGCCAACAAATTCCAAAGATGGAGCTCACTACCACAACCATCAAGGTAACACGCTTCCGTACTTTCAGCACACCCTTGGAAAGAAAGACACTCTTTCGTTATTAACATTCTGTCGTGGCTGTAAAATCAAGACGAAAAAGCTGCTGAAGAAACTAGCCAAGTGGTAAAGGTAATGATTTATATACCGCACATATCACATAGATTCATGGCGGTTTACATTTCTTCTCAAGGGTGAGATCTGACGTCACGAACGAAATGGTTCCAATACTGACCCTCAATTTGTTTAACTTCAATCATTGTTGTAACGAGTAGGAACTGAAAACTGGTGAAAATCGCTCATGTGTATTGCAATTTTACGGAATGTTTGTGTGACTCGGGACAGAGATCTCAAAAGACACATCGAATTCAAGGCTAACATAAATTTATGTTGTACACCCTGAGTTCCGGAGAACGTTCTCTACCAATGCTACCTTGGCACTTCAAGGTTTATCTCTGAATATTAAATAATATGGTCCATACAATAATCATGAACTAAGGACCTTATCAAGACAGTACTCAACAAGACAAATGGACCATGATGGCAAATTAGTAGTCAACACCTTCCTTAACATCTTTTTCCGTTATTTTGCGTAATGGTGCTAAAAGCTTAATTAATTAGACAACAGAGCCAAATGCATATCGAAAAAAAACGCTTCTATCATTATTTGGTAATTTGGTTAAGACATACTTACCATCTGCTGACGTGAGAGGGCATTGCCGTTATCACTTCTAAACCATAACCCATATACCACTCTGGCGTACAACGCTATCATCAGCATCAAAGGAATGACAGTTGTGAGTAACAGCCAGCTCAAACTGTACGCCTTTTCCATCCACTCTTCAGGCCAAAATTGATCGCAGCCTCCTGCTGACTTGTTAAAGTTCCCAGCCAGAAAATATGGGAAGTTCATAACCATTCCAAACGACCAAGAACAAAAAATCATAATCTGGAAAGAAAATTCAGATTTTTCAGTAAATAGAAAAATGCTTGGAGCAAGTTGGAATCTCGAAACTATTTCAGTTAATGTTTTGTTTTGTTTTTTTTTTTCTTTAGCTTTCCATAAGAAGCTAATCAACGTCTGCAGAAATTGTAAACAATTGCAAAGAGTAGATGACAGATTAATTTGAGATTAATTAGAGATAAAGTTGTGCTATAGATGAATTTATAGCGGAGCTCCGGTGGCCCGAAGGGCCACGAAGCGGAGCACCAATTGTAAGAAATTATGGTAACCCATCTGTTCGAGAAAATTTGGTTATGATCACCCTACGTACGTGCCTACGTACGTCCGCCGATTCATGTATGCACTGTGAAATGTCCTATAATAATAGTAATAATAATAATAATAATATTAATAATAACAATCCAACATGGCGGCTATACTCCAGTAGACCACCTAGTTCACAGCATACATCTTTGATATTAGACATCCTCGGACATCCATATTATAGTCAATTGACACCTGTCAAAACAAGGCATCCGCTGACTAGTATCACGTGACTATATCGCGGGTTCAAGTTTGAAGGTCCTCGAGGTCAACTTTTTTTTGGGAAGTTGACCGCTGACCAGTTACTGGCTTTCGATTGGATCGGAGGCTCAAGCCAGGTTTTGGACACCCAAACCAAAACGAGGCTTAATTTTTCGCGCGCTTTTCTGCGGCTCGAAATTTCCCATTCATGTTTTTTTTTCATTTTGAGCAAAACAACTTCATCTTCTTTAGAAGTTCTTCGGGTAAAAGGCATAAAAATCAGTAACTAGTTTAAAGATACTCCGGAAACTGAATTTTTAAGTGATAAAAAGGAAGAAGAGAAAAAGATTTTTCTCGGGAAAAGCTTAAAACTTGGATCGACTTGCATGGTGCTCGGATTGTGTGGTTGAAAACAAAATGATTCAACGCTTCAAGGGCTTTCACTTTACCGCGGCATCTTGCAGCTCACCAAGAAAGGTCTCTTAAAGGTTCACCGGCATTAATGGGAGGAACGAGTAGTTCGAACTCAGAGGAAGAAATTCTTACTTTGGACAAACCGCTTACTATTTTTGGTGATTCGTGTTTTTACTAAGGGTTAATTAAATAAATTGAAGTTTAACATTTTGTTTAATCGTTGTTACTTTTCTTGGATCATCTCTACTCGTTTTGGACGCAAAGACGTAGTTAAATTGTTTGTTTGTTTTGCTATTTGCTTGCAAGCGATCGCGAACGAGTGTTTTTACTCCGCTTGGCTGACTGTCTGTTTTTCTGTGCCTCAACAGGGTTAACAATGAGTCCTCGTAAAAAAGATGAGTCCTCGTAAAAAAGGATTAAAGCCCCGGCTAAACGATCAAACATTTTCATCCAACATCGTGTTTGTCAAACATAAAGTGCTACTATGACGAAATTCACATCTCTCCAATCTAAGCCATTTTAAAATATCAAGAAGTAGTCTGTTCCAGAAGAAGAATTCTGATTA
>JAEMWC010001056.1:235000-291544 GCA_016490735.1 Pachyseris speciosa
AACAGAAATTTCCTAACATGTCTACAACACGATGTCAGCTCATTTCTTTTGTTTAGACTTGCCATTTCTGGTTTACAAATAATGAAATATTTCTCCCACAAACACAAATTGCATCTCTTAGTAACACTGGAATAAGAATTAGCTTGTTTTATCTTGCGCCATTTGATGACATACTTAGTGTTCTTATCTTTGAGACTCCATATATATTTACTATGCTCGGTAGCATCTTTCGTGACAACGACTTGAACTGCAGACAGTACTGTTTCGGCCTTCTGGGCCTCATCAGTGCAGTGCTGAAGACTAGGATGGAGGTTAATATATATAGCCACCCCAAATGATCCCACATTTGTGGTATCATCTAAGCCATGCCAGAGTGCTCAAACTAGAAAACTAGTGAGCATGCGAAATATATTTGTTTTCGTACAAACATACGCGTCGTATATTGTTTTCTTGTAATGTTGTTTGAGGTTTTTGCACGGCGATCAATCCTGTTGACTGCACTAAACATACAAATTAATATTGGCGCAAGGAAAGCCATGCGAAGTTGTTCAATACCAGCACACACAAAAAACAGATAATTGTGGAGCTCCGCTTTTAGGCTTGGCTAAATCTATATATTAATCGAAATCCCTTTTTGATTTTCAGAAAATGTCACTGCGAAATTTATTGGTAATAGTTTTATCTAAACCTCATTATCCTTAATTGTAACTGACGACATGACCTCTTAACCTAGAACTTAAAGGAGCTATGCTATGAATTTTTGGGAGGACATGCTAATGCCCGACCTATGTAACTGAGAAGCGAGGTGGTCCTCAGGCAGGCAGGCAGGCTGGCAGGCTGTTCAAGCTATGTAAACTGTTCTACCGAGGAGAGTGGGGTGGGTAATTGTGACGAAAAAAAAATAATCCAAGCTGCTTTTAGACAAAAAAATACATACTAAAATATCTAAAGGAGAAGATTATACAGGATTGAGAAAGATATATCTTGATCGTTCTGGATCCAAAATTAAAAATTTACGTAATTCAAGCTCAACTCAAATCACCCACCCTCCCCTCGTCAATCCCTGAAAGCTCAATGGTGGCCCCCAAACAATGTGGCGTGTCAAGTTGTTGCGTAGTTGGTTTCAAGCGACGTGTGAAGTTGAGATGTGGTTGTTTACAGAACAAAAGGTCAGTATTTCTTCTTTGTTTTAATTTGTATACACCTACAAACACGTTGCGTGAGAGCGGGGATCGATAGTCAGAAAAATATAGTTGACTTTGATCGCGAGCCCGTATCTCCTAGTGATCACACGATTGTGTGACTTTGAGATAACTTTGAAGCATTCTTGAGCAAACCTGACCAAACTGAGTACAATTTGATCTAATATAGTTTCCTTGAGAATTGTTTCACTGGAACGTGGAATTAGTTCTGACCACCTAAATCTGAACTTGATTTGGGCTAAACAAAGCTGAAACGAGGAACAGTTTACAACAATACAGACTTGTTGTTGGCATGCATTGCGTTTATTTAGCTGTCATGATCAGGGAGTATCGAGGATGCTTCAAGGGAAAATTCTGGTGTTCTATGCTCCTTTTGTTTTACTTAGAAGGGATTTATTTACCAGTACTGAAACGTGTGAGTCGCTATTTCGAAGTAACGAAAATGAATCGTCTCTGGCTTACACACAAATTTTTGTATCGCTTCAATATCCCTGAATTAATTCGACTTGCTAACGATGTTGATACAGACCCAGGCCCAGTTGTGACTGACTTTGATGCCAGTAAAACTATTTGTGCTCCTTAGTCTAGTATTCTTTTTGGTGAAAACTGAGGGAAACAACGCGTTGCAAACTCTTTAATTTCCATTGTTTATCAACACCATAGACTGATTCGCAGTACTGCTGATATGGCTCAGATCTTACACAGGGAATTCTTTATACAGTTTGTTGTCAAAGTGCACTCGGCAAACTATTTTGCTTCTGTGTGAATTACCAGAGAATGTGTCTGTATTCAACATTACTTTTAACTTGCACTACAGTGAAAGGTTGGCAGGGAATGTCAAAGGTCATTTAATGAATAGCATAACTCAAGCTGGTGAAGGTTTACAACCTTATGTTTCTTTAATGGAGGCCCTGGAATCCATTCTTTCCTGCATGAATTATGAATCATGTCTGCTTACAGTTGAATGTAGCACTGTGGCTATTTTTAAAACAAGCAATAGTTTATTTAAAATTTTTGATTCCCACAGCAGAAATGTTTGGGGGAAATTTGATACGTCAGGAACTGCAGTACTTTTAGCGTTTCTATCAATCGAGAACATAGTTAGTTATATTGAAACAGTTTACCTAATAAATCAGTTGTACCATTCGAAATTAGGGGTGTTAGAGTTTTAACAATGGACGTAGAAGCTGCTACAATGCAGAACAACTTGCATAAGATCGGAGAACCATGTCACATAAGTGCACCAGATAATATGCATGAACCTCACAGAGTCAAGTTACAATGAACAACTGAATAAATTTGAACCAGACAACAGCAAGAAACTAGTTGATGAAATAAGAGAAAGGAAAACAAAGAGATCGGAAAAAAAGTGTGACTATAGAAAAGAAAAGAAAAGAAAAAGAACAAAACTGCAGAAGAAAAGGTTGAACGTCTAAAGAAACTGTCTGCTCACAGAAAACAAAAATTGAGGGATGAAACTGCCAAACAAAAAGCTCTCCGTCTAAACTGTCTTAAATAAATTCGTTTTAGTAATTCTTTTTATGTTTATATATGCATTCTTCATATTTGAAATAAAATGATGAAGGATCGCTACAAAATTTCTCATTCTTCAGAAGTAAATATGCATGTATCACACGTCTGACCACGTACGCACTGCGTACCTATTTTTAATATTGCGTTGAAAAGGTGGAAAAGATATAGGGGAATCCTTGTTTACAATATTTGCCTCATTAGCATGAACAATTCAATTTTCTGATGGAGCTACAAATAAGTCAGTTCTGAATATTGAACGTTCATAGTATGAATAACTCGGCCAATTTATATGAGCTTCATGTATTGAAAACCTTTTGTGCAACGAGGGTTTAAAAACTCAACATTTTGCAAGGAATGTATGAGCTCATTAGTGCTTTTGCCACCCGGAAATTTTTCAGTTTTTGGAAGGCAATATCTCCTTGAATACTACACCTAAAGAGCTAAAATTTCACAATGTATTAAATTTCACTAGCTCTTTAGCTGCCTGGAATCAAATCACATCCAACATGTTTCCTTCTGTAAGCAAAGCCGTATGCAAATGAGCAAAAATGTAAACAATGACGTAAGCATGAATCCCCCTGTTGAAAGCAAAAACTAATAATAATAATGGTTAACGTTTTGTTTGAAATTATTTTACCAGGTTAGGAAAGCTACAGGTGAGCATCTTAGGCTTAGGATGGCAAGGATTGAAATGGATTGCAACTATATTTAAAAAATGGCCCCCATCATTCACGTTTCCGTTTGTGCTGTGGAAGAAAACTGAAAAATCGCCCAAAACGGATTATGGTTGGCCCTCCCTTAAAGAAGATAGCTTGATATCTTCTTTTTTGCGCAGTGGTACTCGAGGGTTTTAATTTGACCTGCAAGAAGTAAATATCATCATGAAATAGCCCATTTAATATGATCCCATTGTTATGGCACACACCTTAAGGTTCCTTTTTATAACTTCGCTTTTGTTAAGATGCAACACTGCATAGTACCGCTCAATGGCAATGGAGACCAAGGTGAAAACAGAGGAGGCACCTCCGAACCATCCACTCAGCAACAGTTTACATACAATTGAACCGGTAGTCCCCTTCAGATGAATTGCAATGTAGCTCAAGATATATTTGGGTGTTAAAAAGGTTCCGGTTATGATGTCTCCTACAGCCAGGTTCAGGAGCAGATAGTTTATTGGAGTCCTGTGGAGTAGGTAATGATCATATTCACCTTCATTGTACACTGATGTGAACCTGATATCAAAGTGATTTACTTCGACATCGATGCGAGAATCTGCGCCTTTATCATGGTGTGAAACAGGACACGTTACTCTGGGGATCTTACGAACTCTGTGTGTGAAGTATGTTCGACACTGTGCACAAGCTCAGAATTTCATTATTTTTTACATGGCCGCATTTAGAAAGCAAAGTCTACAATATAAAGCAAATGTATATAGCTTCAAAATTGTTTGAATAAATGACAGCTTTAATCACTAAGCTTGGTTTCCCTTATAAAAGCAAATTACCTCATGTCTCTATTTCGTATTAGAACTGAGCAGACCAAACTGTTTCCAATTATGTTTGTGATGTGGAGTAAGCATATTATTGTTGTTATCCCAACAAAAACGGAAGATGTGTGATCCAACATGAAGTCGATGTGTTTCTTTGATTCTCCTGGCAACAAGCAAATAAATAAATAACTCATTAATAATTAATCAGTGACATACCAAATAAATTATTGTTTAACGAGAGCCATTATGTCTAATATAAACATAGCTATATTTTACTTTCGATGTTCTAAGCCAAAATATATATATATATATAAACGAGTTGATTTGCGGATCTGTTTTCAGAGTGCTCAATAGTAAACTAGAGCGTAATTATAACAGGTGATGAACTGATCAACTGTAGATTTGACTTGGCATTTTATTACTATTTAGTTTCGTACTGGGTCCGGGCTGAGCTCAACCGCATGGTCTTTTATTTTTTCTGATCTGGTAAACGTGATCTTGTGACTCGCAATGTTTTTTACCATCCCAGGGAGGCGGGCGGTTTATCTGTTTTATCTGTGGATTTTAAGGTGTATTCTCTTCTCGTCCAGAGGGTTCGACGTATTTTAGTTTCTCCAAATGGGTGGGTTTATCTCCTCACTTATTGGTTACTTGACAGGTATGGCGTTACCCCATTTGCGTTTTTTTCGGATCCGTCTTCTTTCCCTGCTGCTCGTTTTACAGCTTTTTATGTCTCCCTATTCCGGGCTTGGTCTTTTCTTGGTGGTTCTTCGTCTTCTTCTGATTTAGTTCTGCGAGCCGCCGCTGGTGGCTCCTTTCCTGGGTCTTCCATCTCCTGTAAGTCCGTTTATCAGTTTATCAGTTGTTTTTGCTGCTCAATCCTGTCGAACCTCATTGTGTTTCTAAGTTCCTCCCTTCCTACGTTGTGCTCGACTGGCCAGCGACATGGCGGTCTCTCTTTTTTTTTCTACCTCTGGATCGTCAGGTCTCTGACCTCAATTGGAAAGTTGCTCATGGCGTCTTGTACACCGCGAACCGTCTTTTGGTTACAATTACCCTCTGGCCTGCTTCTGTGGTTACCACACTGAGTGCCGGGAGCATCTTTTCTTTGCCTGCCCTCTTGTTCAGGGTGGGTTTGCCTGGGTCCAGTCATTCCTGTCCCTGGCTTCCCCGCTGGCTCCGTCTATTTGTGTTCATCACGCTCTTTTTGGTTTTTCCTCCGATTAACTACGGTGTGTTCCCCGGGCCTTCTCTTATTTCTTAAACCTTTGTAAGTATTTAGTATGGGTTCAACGGAATAACTATCGTTTTCGCTCTGCACCTCCTAGCGCCCTACGTCTCATTGCCTGTCTGAAAGCCCGTCTTCGTTTTTACCTTTCCCTCTTTCTTAAGCGTTTTAACTCTGTCCGCAGTCGCTATTTTCTTCGTCAGTAGGGCGGCAATGGTGTTTTTGGCTCTGTGTCTGGTGCATCTTTTGTGTGTTCTTTCTAGGTCTTTTTCTTCTAGACTCTCGCGTGGTCTCCATAATTGGTTGCACTGCAATTTGGTTTTCCTGGCCTTTCGCGCGGTCTCCTTAGTTGGTTGTACTGCGGTTTGGTTTCTTTCATCTTCCTTTGTTTTTCCGGCCTTTCGCATGGTCTCCTTAATTGGTTGTACTGCGGTTTGGTTTCTTTCGTCATCCTTTGTTTTTCTGGCCCTTCGTGTGGTCTCCTTGATTGGTTGTACTGCTGTTTGGCTTCCTTCGTTCTGAGCCTTTATGTCGTTTCCCCCTGTTTTCATTGTTTTGTTTTGTTTTGTTTTGTTTGTTTTTGTTGTTGTTGTTGTTGTTTTTATCTCGTTTTTTTCTCGTTTTTATCTCGTTTTAGTTGTTGTTGTTGTTGTTGTTTTTATCTCGTTTTTAATCTCTTGCTTTTTTGGATTTTTGCCTTTGTTTTTGTCGCCTTTCCGCTTGGTCCCCTTAAATAGACGTACTGAGGAATGGGTCTTTTTATACTGTATTTTTCCCGTATTTTTATTTCTGTAGGAGAGGCGGGGTTCGACTCCCCGGCGAAGTTGGCGAGCCGGCCCTGTTTAGGGGGTGCTCCCTCTCCACGGTGGTCCATTTTAATTCTGTATTTTCTTTTTCTGCTTTTATGGCTTTCGGGCATTGTAATACGCCTGGAGGACCACCGAAATATAAAACACTTCACAAATTAATTTGATCAAGTAAGCTGAAGGCACTCTAAGGGCACTAAGGCCACAAGGTAGCGGGCATTAGTGCCCTTAGAGTGGCTTCAACTTACTTGATCACATTAATTTGAGAAGTATCCTTGTCACTCCAGCCACTTCCCACAAGCTTTACGTTTTCATTGCTTGTTTTATTCATATATGGGAACTTGAGCCTGAGCATTAACTATGCCATGCTGATGAGGCCTAAGAAAGGCCGAAACAGTTTTCCCTGGCTGCTAATGCTTGGGTTCAATCTTTGCTTTGGCAGATTTAAGGGGTAATACCCGCTACCTTGTGGCCTTAGTGCCCTTAGAGTGGCTTCAGCTTACTTGATCACCTTAATTTGTGAAGTATCCTTGATACTCCAGCCACATACCACAAGCTTTACGTTTTCAAGCAAGAGATTAGACGAGCATTCTAATTACTAGTTTCGCAAACGCGACAATTTATTCGCGACCCGCGACAATTTACCCGCGACGCGAGACCCACGACAATTCTCTCGCGACCCGCGACAATTTGCCAGCAATACGCGACCCGCGAAAATTAGATTGTCCCGAGCAAAGGTAATCGAAGTAGTTGAAACAAAACAGGATCGGATAATAAGGATATACAGCTCTGATGTGTTAGGTTAACTTTTGAAATGAAAGATTCTAAATCTTCATATGAATCTTCATATATTAAACAAAATCATTTGAATTTTCTTCTTAAAAGTAACTTTTGGTAGTGCCCTTAGCTTAGTTGGTATCTCATTCCACAGTTCACAGTTTTGCACCAATTGAAAATGGTTTCCTTTTAATTTCAATGTTTGATTTATGGATATAGAAATTCTGAGAGACCAAGGATCGTGTATTGTAAGAATGAATTTCGCAGTATTTTAGGAGTGAATAGGTCCTTTAGATTTGAAGGACGAGGTCATTACTAACATCATGCATTGATTCAGCTAGTAATTTATGGTACATAAAATTTGTAGGTAAAATACCAGCATTCAAACATAAAGGAATTGCTTGATCACGTCTATCAGAAAAATAGATAAAACGAAGAGGACGTTTTTGGAGAATTAAGAGCTTGTTTAATTGGGTTTTGCTGGCTTGGCCCCACGAAAAACATGACTATTAAACATTAAAATTTTCTATTGATCATTGATCATTGACGAAATAGAGAAGAACTGCCAAATTACAGACTTGGTAATACCGGGAGATGGAAGGATGAGAGCAAAAGAAGACGAGAAAGCAGAAGAATATGAATCCCGCGAGAGATGTGGGGCATAAGGACAAAGGTGATACCCAAAGTGGTGGGGGCATTGGGAACAATACCATTGATTTTAAAAGAAAATCTGAGGACCATATTCTTTTCCTGACACAGGTGTCGAAGGGGTTGGCTAAGTCTATTATAATAAGACATGATTACAATAATATTAATAATAATAATAATTTTTTTAATAAAATGTATCTTTATTAACATATGACCAATTTGCATTCCACTATCATAGACTAAAATTTTGAAGAAATAAAAAAATATTAAAAGATCCTAAAATACTAATTTACCAGCTCACGCCATTATCGACTTTCTAAAATTAGCAGACACACGCTTGGCTAGCTTTTAAGCGGCAGTCATCATATGACCAATTTACATTCCACTATCATAGACAAAAGTTTTAATGAATTATTATTATTATTATTATTATTATTATTATTATTATTATTTAGAATTTAGCACTGGGATTTTCCCTGAAAAGAAATATCCAGTCAAGTCTCATCCCGAGACTTCAGACTTCCAGCACTTTTCTGAGGATATGTGCCGATCCGAGGAGTGCCGACTTTTGCATCGTTCTTGTTCGGTTTTTAATTCCTGCTTGCTCCAAGTGGCCTGCCAGCTTCTTTGACACTGAACCTAATGCGCCTACAACCACTGGCACCACTTTTGTCCTTGATCTCCAGATCCTTTTAATCTCTCTTGCCAGGTCTTGGTACTTTTCATACTTTTCAGTTTCTTTCTGCAGTACGTTACTATCTCCGGGAACAGCTATGTATGTCCACAATGATTGTTTCCTTTGCCTTCTTTTTCCGAGTTACAATGTGTGGCCTCCTGTGGAGGATTTCACGGTCTGTTTGGATGGTAAAGTCCCACAGCTGTTTAACGTCCTCATTCTCTTCTACGCTTTGGGGGGAATGCTCACACCATTTGTCACTGCACTCAATTCCATATCCCTTGCACACCTACCAGTGAATGACCCGCCCAACAACATCATGCCTCTTTTTATATTCTGTGATGAAAGCCGATAAAGGAAACTGCTTTGTTGTCCTGGATACATGTGATTACGACAGCAAAACGGACTCCTTACTTAGCGATAATACCACCTGTGATTTAGTCCTCAAATACCCTTTCAAGAGGATTGAACGTGAACTTAACAAAAGGCTTCTCGTCCTGAAGAATCAATATAAGATCAGCGACTCCACTTATCCCAAACTTCATTCCACTGATGCCATACCGCCAGCCAGAGTGTCTCCGGGCGTCCACCCGCTGACCAAACATCCCTGGGTACGGATTGATTGAAACCTGTCTAAACAAAGTATCTGCTGACCCGTGTCACGTAACCATATCGCGGGCTCAAGTTAAGACCTCATCGAGGTCAGCTGATTTTTTGAAGTTGACCCCTGACCAGGTTCTTGCTTTCGATTGGATCGCAGGCTCAAGCCAGGCGTGGGACACCCAAACCAAAGCGAGGTTTAATATTTCGCGCGCTTTCTGAGGCTCGTAACCCGGCTCGTAATTTTACATTCAGTTGGTATTTTTATTTTGAGCAAAACAACTTAATCTTAATAAAAGTTAAAAGTTTTACAAACACGGAGCTAAAAGTTAAAACTTATGAAATATTTCGTCCGTTTTTTTCAACCGGACTTCATCAGTCAATGATATGAATGTTAAAAAGATGAATTTTAAAAAGGGGTTTTAACGCCTCTTGGGGGTTAGAATTGTGTCATAGATAGCTGCTAATTCGTAACCATTGTCTCTGTTTAACGCCGGTTTCGTAAGTTTAATTTGAATAGCTTCTTTTATCCTGCGTTTGAACGTGTTACCTTCGGTTGATGGTACTTTTGTCTTATTTGGGTCCACCGAGTGGCCCTCCAGGCGACAATGCTCGTGAATAGCTGATGAACTTCTTGATTGGTGTTCTTTCACTCTGATTTCCTTCAAACGCAGGATAAAAGAAGCTATTCAAATTAAACTTACGAAACCGGCGTTAAACAGAGACAATGGTTACGAATTAGCAGCTATCTATGACACAATTCTAACCCCCAAGAGGCGTTAAAACCCCTTTTTAAAATTCATCTTTTTAACATTCATATCATTGACTGATGAAGTCCGGTTGAAAAAAACGGACGAAATATTTCATAAGTTTTAACTTTTAGCTCCGAGTTTGTAAAACTTTTAACTTTTATTATGTTTCCGGAGCAGGAAACAAATGTTTTTGATTGTAACTTAATCTTCGTCGATCGAGGTTTGTCTTTTCGCTTAAAGGGACACTGTCATCTTGGCGCATGCGCTGGCTTTTAAAATCGAAACTTGAAAAGTTCAGGCGGAATTTTTGAAGTTGGAGAGCTACATTCAAAATGGCGTCGACCGTCGAAAGCGGTGATTGAACACTCGGCGAGAAAATAGTCATTCAGTCTCCTCAAGAGAGCAAAGTAAGGGGGTTCAAAATGCATCAACGCATCTACAACGATTAAAAACGTTTTCAAGGCTTGAACTCATGGGAAATTCCACGTATACAGCAGTATAATCCTAAATCGATTGAAGTGTATTAGCCGGTGAAGTTGATAATGCAGCGATTCCATCTTCGCGACTCATTTGTAGTGGCTAGAATGCCCGAGACCATCACATCATCGTTTGCCGATAAACGCTTAGTATCATCGCTTTAAAATTTGTTTTTAGCGTTGTAATTTGAAGAAAAACCTGTATTTATAATTGAAAGGCACTGTACTGGTTGTGTTTGAACGGTTTTAATACTTGCTATTTTTGCGGCTGCTTGTTTTTACTTTACTGACCCTTGCGTATTTTCAAGTGGTAGAGACTTCTACAACACAGGACAGTGAGGTATTAAAATTAAACAAATTGAAGCTTAACATTAATTTGCTTTAATCGTTGTCACTTTTGTTGAGGAATGAAACTTGTATTGTTCTCTCGACTGGATATAAATAACAATCATCTGTACTCGTTTTGGACGCAAAGAAGTAGTTGAATTGTTTCTTTGTTTCCTTACGTTGTTTTGTTTGCAAGCGAACGATTCTTACTCCGCTTGGCTGACTGTTTGTCGACCTTCGTGCCTCAACAGCGTTAAGAAACTTTTGTCCTTATCTTATTAATACGTAATCGCAACGAGTCCTAGTAAAATTAAGGATTAATGCCCCAGCTAAACGATCACACATTTTCATCCAGCATCATCATTTGTCAAACATAACGTTGGCTGGCTAAACGCACAAACAATGTTTACCAAACACTAGACAGAGCGAGTCCACAGAACGATTTTTTTTTTTTGCGTATTATTTTTCGTATAAAACGTCGTGTGGCTCATTTCGGTGCTTTTACAGGCAGTGCACGTTTTGTTGGTTGGGGTGGCTAAACGATCAAACATTTCATCGTAACGCGAAATGTTGGATAAAAATGTTTGATCTTGATCAAACTTGGGAAGCCATTTAGAGATGTGCCTAAACGGTCAAACATGCTCGTCCAACACGATATTGGATGAAATGTTTGATCGTTTTTTGTGTGTTTAAATTTGTTATCGAACAGACATATGCGTCGTGTATTGTTTTCTTGTAATGTTTTAATGTTTTGAGGTTTTTTGAACCGCGGTCAATTCCTGTTGACTGCTCTAAGCATAGCAAAAGCCATGCAAAGTTGCTCGACACCAGTAAAAAAAAAAAAAAAAACAATAATCGTGGAGCTCCAATTTTAGGCTTGGCTAAATCTATATATATTAATCTTTATCCGGATCTCTTTCAGTAAAGACGGCACAAGCATTCAACTGGATTTACCAAAGAACTGCGGCAGCAACTATATATTCATTTCCAACATAGCAAAATTATCTAATCCATCCTGTCCCAGCCACTCAGCGAGCAGCCAAATTCGCGAAAATAAAGGCACGATTTCTGGGTGCCTGATGCTTGTAGTTAATACTAATTATTCGGTTCTGTTATGAGCAGAATGGTCTATTTTTCCATAAGGATTCACAGGTATAGAATTAGATATATGAATTCTCAAACAGAGACTGCAAACAGAGACTACATTAACAGGCAATGTTCATTAGTGATCAATAGTTCCTCTGAGAGAAAAAGATACAAATGTTTCAGGCCCACGTTCAAAATTAATCCTGGTACCACTGACCGCTTGAGATATAAGCGCAGTCAGGGTATATTAGTCGTCTGTAATTTTTGATTGCCGGTTTCTTTTACGCCAACTTACCTCAAAAACAAAATCTTCCAGTGCATGAATATGGCCTGAGAGAACGCGTGAGTACCTTTTGCAACGATGGTAGCAACTAAATATATTAAAACGCACCTGTTCAGAATGAGAGCCTCTTAGCTAACTTACGTGCTTTGAATATATTTCAGTTACAACTGTTTTCAAATTATTAGCCATGGAAAAAATAAATGGCAGGAGATCAACCTCCGTTTGATTTATAAAAATAAAGATCACAGAAACGTTACTTTCTAGCTGATGTAATAAAATTCGTCAACTTTTTTTTTTTTTTTTTTTGATTTTTTGTTTATAGTTGCGAAAAAGGAGTGGTTTTATGAGTGTCGCCAAATGGCACAATATTGTCAGGCAATTTCAGTATGGTTGTTGATTGATATATTTGCACCATTGTGAAATATATTTATGCCTAATAAAATTTATAAGTACCAGTGCGAAATATATTTATGCCTAGTCGAATATTAAACAATTATTCACCGAAGTGGTTGTGAATAGTGGTGTACATTTACCGAGCCGTGAAGCGGCGAGGTAAATATCCACCACTTTCACAGATACTGAGCTGAATAATTAGTGGTCCATAACATTTCTTTATATGTGACAATATATCGACAAGCGGTCGGAAATTGTAAAATCTCGCGTGCCGGCTGCTCGGAGGTGAATAGTTCTTGCTAATCACCCCCGAGTTAACCAATCAGAGTGCGCGTCCCTCTGAGGGACGCCAAGATGGCGGCCGGAAACGAGTTAAAACATATCTTTCTTATTTTAGCTATCTCAAAGGCTTTGTTCTCTCTTTGGAGCTTTCAAACATTCACAAGGTGAATCGACGTTTTCATGGAAGTGACATGCTTGTGAGCAGACATCTTTATGTCACGCACTGTGAAAAGCTCTAAAATCAAACTGCTCTATTTTTGAACAGGGATATTCGGCAGAATTGGTCTCACGTGAATTTTCTAGGGCAGCGAATATTCCGAGAAATGACTTACTTAAAGCCAAAGTCAAGGAGTCTAAAAAGATTTTTTCCTTTTGCTCTCACATATAATCCCAATTTACCGTCTATTAATGGGTTAATCAAAAAGCATATTCATCTTTTGCTTTCATCCCCAAAACTTAGGGAGCTTTTCCCACCGAATTCTATAATTTCATCTTTTCGCAGACCTAAGAACCTCAAAGAAATTTTGGCACCTTCTAAGTACAGTAAGAGCTCGCTTCAATCAAATATAGCATCCACAGCCGGCTGTTTCACATGTGATAAATCTAGATGCGATCTTTGTAAGAACTTCTTTGTCAACTCTCAAACTTTTTCTAACGCGCAAACTGGTAAAACCTATTTTGTTCGGCAGAAACTTTCGTGTAATTCCTCTGGAACGCTTTGCCGTAAAAAAATCGACCTCTGTTGACATTTTAAAATGACAACTTAAAAGACACCTTTTTCTTTGTTCATATACAGATTGCTGACATGTTTTACTAGTTTTAATCTTTTAATATTTTAATCACATGTATTTTCTTCATTATTGTAAAGCGCTATTGAACCATTTGGAAATGGTGCTCAACAAATTTATT
This sequence comes from Pachyseris speciosa, assembly GCA_016490735.1. Lineage (NCBI taxonomy): Eukaryota > Metazoa > Cnidaria > Anthozoa > Scleractinia > Pachyseridae > Pachyseris > Pachyseris speciosa. The sequence continues at coordinate 248,468 of JAEMWC010001056.1, forward strand.
ATTATTATGTTAGGAATGTTGCGATAACTGGACGCACGCCTTGCGTGCCTGTTTGAAAGTTTTTCTAGGCATCATGGGATTGGAAGACATGTGCTTCCAGAATGTGGTTTTTCGACGGACAGAAGCGCATTAAACGTTGTTGAGTTTGATAGAATTCTGAGCCTGACATCCTTCTTTCAGCAACCCAAAGATCACTGAACCTTTCCGAACATATTATAATTATTGATAATTAATTATCATCTAGCTTGTTGGAAAGTTGGATAGCTTGTAAATAGTTAACAATTTCATGTATGTATCCTTTATTTAATTCTTATTATTGTTATTATTCAGTTAATTTTATCTCTTAGTTTTTATTTTAGTCTTGCGTTTTATACATGAGCCCTTGGCTAGGATACCGAGGGCAACCTCAATCCCATGGAATGACTTTAATAAATTGATTGATTGGTTTCTGACTTGTTCTATCTGACAGCCTATTTTCAGTTTTCTTTTGTGTTAGCAACTTTCTTTTGTGTATTGGTTGAGTATATTTTTCAATTATTGTACTGAAGGGAATTTATTAAGTTAGGAATACATTACTCATTTCATGTATTGGTTATGTTAAATAAAGGCTGCCTTGAATCCTACATTTTAATTGGCCTCATCATTGACTTTAGTCCAGCTGTTACCAACAAAAACTGTTCACTTTTATGATAAAAGCATGAAACTTTGCCAGATTACAAACCTCCCCAAGACTAACATTTTTGGATATGGAGCCAAGCCAAATTTGCCAATGGAACGGAGTACTGCGCAGGTCCCAAAATGACCAAAACGTGAAAACGAGGCCAGCGCTAAAAATCCCCCTAAAATACCTATTTTTATATTATTTTGTCAACAAAATGTTTAGACAGCATGGAAGAGGTTATTTGCTTAGCGCCAATACTTTCATTGAAGTCACGTGATCATTTTTCCCAAATATGGCGAGACACTAAAATGGAGGTACCTGTGCTTCAAGCTTCGGTTTGTGCATTTATGAGTTTTGAGGGGTGAAATTGAGTACTTATTTTTCTTTCTCTGAAGTGAAAGCATTATATATTTTTTCTACCAGTTTGAAGCCTAGTCAAATTCACTACGGAAACGGAGTACTGCTTAGGTCCTAAAATGACCAACATGAAAATGAGGTTGGCAGAAGAAATCCTCGTAAAAACCCGTTTGAAGAGATTTTGTTAACAAAACGTGCAGATATTGTGGAATTCAACAAATGCTTTGATTCGACGTTGTTCTTTGGGTCATGTGACCGTTCCTTCCAAATATGGCTTCGCTGCTGTTGGGTGACCTGTGCTTTGATCTCTCCTATGTGCGTTTTCCATTTTTAGATATTAAAACAGGTATCTTTTTGTTTTATTTACTTTTAAAACCATTTTCAAGCTATAAAGGGGCTGGATTATTTTCCATGCAAATGTTAATCGCAGCATGAAAACGAGCCAAAACTCGGTATAATTACTCCGGCTGTAAGACTCCGAGTTATAAATCATGTCAGATTTATTTCCCTGTGTAGCAAAATGTAGAATAGGGAGCACGTGGGGATGTTCGTTTCGATTAATGTACAATAGAAATCATGTGGCAGTGTTTGTATTGGTCAATGCAAAATAGAAAGCATGTGGCGTCATTTACGTGTTTACTGTCACGGAAGGTCGGTCCTATGAGTTGGAAACATGTTTTCAAAGCTCACATTTCTCTTTCATTTTTTCTGCTATAGATGCTTCCACGAGTCATTTCGGAGGTTCCTCTACCATATCTCGAATATTAAACCATTCGATAAGCATTTCCTTTCTCAAACACTGAGCAGAAATGTCTAACGATTGGCGTAAACAATGATAAGTCATTTTGGAATAAATTTTGCATTATTTTCACCGCCTTTCAATTCAGATAACCTAGGTTCGACTCGTAGTAGAGGCAGTTCCACGGATTTTCTCTTTTTCTTCTTTTTTACAACTATTATTGTTATCAATGGTTGATAAAGCAATTTGTGCAATTTTAAAGGGATATATGTTGATAGGGTTCTATGAATATTCACTACAAACAAATGAACTTAAACATCGTGATAAGCGCAATGCGTCCAATGTTAGAAGGACAGACCTTTCTCTTTTCGTTTGTTTATCCATAAATTAGGCATACACACTGCAATTTTGCAGGCTCGAGTTTAGGCTATTATTGTAGCTTCTTGTTTGTAAGTAGGCCTGCGCTCTGATCAGATTAGCAAATTCTGCATATAATAGTTATAATTTGACTCTTGCCTGTGTCACCTTTTACACGCACCTTTTACACGCACGATTAACACTCATAATAGAATACTCCTGGTCTTTTATGATTAGATAAGTCGTAATGGATCCCTCGGTGAGTAGGTACTTCTAACTTTAATTTTGTACACTAGTAGAAACGAAGGGAATTACTTTCAGTCTACTCTCGTCTAGATATAGATGCAGCTCCCACCACATTTTCAGAGTCTTGATCATGCTAGATTTGTCTTGGTGCAATTGCAACGTCCTCTACATACATTCTCTATGCGTCCTCTACATTGTACAGGAACATTTGATTAGTTCATAGCATGTATCCTTCAGTTGTGGGAAGGATGTACAGTGTAGCAACCACACTGAACTTTCCTCACGGATCCAGCCATATATATAGTCAGAAGGGCTTTGTAGCACTGAAAAAGTTGCCTCTGTAGTGTTTGTTGCCCATATGTAACCCTCTTGAAACACAGCTCTCCTGGTATGTTGTATAAGTGCTGCTGGAGTGGGAGGAACAGCTCTTTCCGCGCTTCATCGACTGTCGTAAGGTTGCAAAACCACGAACCTTCAAATAACACTCATACATCAGTTTCGACTAGCGATGATTTTAGGGATCTCAGCACCGGTGTAAGCATGGTAAACACCGTCCACACATCCCAAGCCGTCTTTTTCCTCATCCACCAATAAAAACAAGACCATGTCACGTGAGCTCGCGACATAGCTATGGAATGCACAGCAAGATTGTATACATGCCTCCCCAATCGACAGGTGATCTAAAGTTCAAGTACTGGAAGAGTGTTGACAACAGAAATAGATAGCGCCATCACATCAGTGTCATTCGTTACAATTTTTAATCATCGATGGCCCCTGAACTAGGCACCCTCACTATCAGAAATGGGCCACATCAGAGGGGAACAGAAAGCAGATCTTGCCAAATGCTTGTCAAATAGCTTCACCCAGTGTACCGCAGAGCCAGTTTTTTGACAAAAGGAAAAAAGACGGTTTGGGAAGTGTGGACGGTGTTTCTCATGCTTACGCCAGTACTGAGATCCCTAAAATCATCGCCAGTCGACTTTGATGATGCCTGTATGAGAGTTATCGGAAGGTCCGTGGTTTAGTTGTATGATCAAACAAACAGCTTTACCACAGTTGATGAAGCGCAAAAAGAGCTGTTTTCAAAGAATTCAAGGAACCTTAATAGCATTCCGCCCACTTGAGCAACACTTTGGCAAAATATCAGGCCAACTGTATTTCAAGGGGGATACAGACATTACAGAGGCAACCAGTGCTACCAAGCCCTTTTGACTACTGCTGGATCCTTGGTGAAAGTTCAGTGTGGTTGCTATACTGTACATCCTTCCCACAAGCGAGGGATATGAACGTATCAAAATAATGTTCAAATGAAGAATGATCCTCACATGTACAGTTGTGAACGCAATTTATGCAATTGCGAAGAATCCAGAAAAAATTCAGGACTTCAACGGGGTTTTAGCCCTTGACCTTGCGATACTGGTGCGATGCTCTAACCAACTGAGCTATGAAGCCACTGACGTTGGGAGCAGGTCAATTATGGGTTCACATGTTCCCATGAAAGAGAAGAGTGTGAATGATGTCATACGAAATAAATCATATATGAACTGCGGAAATGAAATCAAGTGAAGAATGATCCTCAGCAGTTGTGAACGCAATATATGCAATTGTGAAAAGAAGCCTGAAAAAAATTCAGGACTTCAACGGGGTTTGAACCCGTGACCTCGCGATACCGGTGCGATGAAATTGCATAAATCTTTTGTACTACTTCTGGTGATTTGTTTCAGATCTAGAAGAAAGTAGACTGAAAATAATTCCTTTTCTTCGTTGTTGCTAGTAGTGTACAAAAGTAAAGTTAGAAGTACTCATTGAGGGATTCAATACGATTTATGTAATCATAAAATACTCCGGCAGGAACAGTTATGTAAGGAGATATTCTATTGAGTATTAACCGTGCAAAAAGGTGACACAGGTAAGAGTCAAATTATAACTATTATGTGCAGTATTTGTTAATCTGATTAGAGCGCAGGCGTGATTTTTGCCTCGTTTTCATGCTGCTATTAACATTTGCGTGGAAAAGTATCCAGCCCCTTTATAGCTTGAAAATGGTTTGAAAAGTAAATAAAACAAAACGGGTACTTGTTGTAATATCCAAAATGCAAGACGCACATAGGAGAAGTCAAAGCACAGGCTACCCAACAGCAGCCAAGCCATATTTGGAAGGAACAGTCACGTGACTCCAAAACTAACATCAAAATCCAAGCAACTTTTGAATCCCACAATATCTGCCCGTTTTGTTAAGAAAATCTCTTCAAACGGGTTTTTAGGAGGATTTCTTCTGCCAGCCTCGTTTTCACGTTGGCACTTTTAGGACCTGAGAAGTACTCCGTTTCGGTCGTGGATTTGACTAGGCTTCAAATTGGTTGAAAAATTGAATAGTGCTTTCACTTCAGAGAAACAAAAACAAATAAGTACCCAGTTTCACCCCTCAAAACTCATAAATGCGCAAATCGAAGCTTGAAGCATAGGTACCTCCATTTTAGTGTCTCGCCATATTTGGGAAAAATGATCACGTGACTTCAATGAAAGTATTGGCGCTAGGCAAATAACCTCTTCCATGCTATCTAGACATTTTGTTGACAAAATAATATAAAAATAGGTATTTTAGGGAGATTTTTAACGCTGGCCTCGTTTTCATGTTGGTCATTTTGGGACCTGCGCAGTACTCCGTTCCATTGGCGAATTTGGCTTGGCTCCATATCCAGAAGTGTTAGTCTTGGGGAGGTTTGTAATCTGGCAAAGTTTAATGCTTTTATCATAAAAGTGAACAATTCGCTTTTTTTTTGGTCGATAACAGCCGGACTACTTCTACTATTTAGATGGAATAATAAAATGATTCTTTTGCAAGCGAAACAGCCATCTTTGAATATTGTTTACAAGATAAAATCGCCGCATTCCCTAAACCCATGCAGTGAATATCAGCTGTATCCTTTTTATATATAAAGGATTTGGAGCTGTTTTCATCTCCTGTTTTCATCTCCTTAAGGCACGTCCTGTCCATCTTCAGTGCAAGATCAGAGATCTCCTCATCTGTTAAAAAAGATGAATTGTTGATGAATGCAATAACATCAAATGATTATGAGTAATAACTTCATCATTTTATTCTCCCTGCTCTTTGGCAAAACTAATTTGTTTTGCAAGATGCAAGGCTGTTTTGGGCTACTGTGTGTTATGCTACAACCCCAATGTAATAAGGATGTAAACTCTATGCAAGTCGTATAAACGTTTACCCCTATGCTTGGCTATATATTATTAAGCTTAAAAAGAACATTCTACAGTCGCTAGCCATCACCTTCATAGAAGGCATTACATCAGTATTCTAGGTCGGAGAAGGTAACCCATGCCAGAGGCTTATACTATTTTGAACATAAACATTTTTAAACATACTTGAGTCAATTAAACTTCAGCCTTTCACAAATTTCAAGCTATAAATCGATACCGCCTTAATTTATGACAGTTCTTCAAGGAACTCGATATCCTTGTATGTAGATCTCAAAATAACATGGCCTTAAGCTAACAATTGAAGGGTTCAGTGCAAAAATCTTATCTCGTTTTTGCCTAATTTCTTTTGTTAACAAAAAATTCGATTCTTTATGATTCAATTCTTTTTAGTGTGAAATGCCCTTACTATGAAGCTGAAGCAATAACTATCTCAAGGAAGCGTTTGAAGAGATTTCACAAATACATAATTTAACTAACTAAATAAAAGAGATCAGGCCCCGGTTATTCAAAGAGTGGATAACTCTTATCCAGCGGATAAATTGCTATCCGGCGGATAAAATTTATCCACTTACGTTATTTCCGATGCTCGAAGATTGGATATCCAGCCGCTATCCAGCGGATAAGTTATCCACATCTAGGTAGGTCGTATAACTTTTTATATACTGGATAAAACTGTTGAAAAACAGACATGGCTGCTCGAACAATCAACCATTTAATTAAAAAATTGAAACAAAGTACCTGAAAAACCTACCGACGCGTTGACTGCGAAATAAAGAAATATGTAACAAGCGAATGATCGATCTTTTAATATTGTTGTCATTTTTGTGACATTTTTATCACATCCAAGCCGAATTGAATCTCGACGGGTTTTAATAACAACACCTTCGTTCCCGCTGTTTCTTCCACACATCTATAATGATCCTATATCCCATCATGCATATGATGTATGCTACTACATGTAGACCAACAAGCACTACAACCTCTCTTTTCCTTGGACTTAGACACGGTTTACAACGGCAACACCACATGTATATATCTATCTGAACGTTCTGGCCCTGATAAAGCAAGTTCAACTTAAACTGCACAACATGCTCATTGTTCAAGGAATCAGTGTCAATAGAGTTCGTATTCAGTAAAGTTCATAGTCCTTTAAGTATCCTGGTGGTTTAATTTCCCTAGTTGGCTTCACGGATACCTCTGGAGTATCTGTATGGGCATCCCGATTCGCAAAAACATCTTGTTTTGTGTTTTCTTGGCCCAACTCCTCTGTCAGGTCTTTCTTCACTTCGGTCACGTTTCTCTTATAGTTAACTCCTTCGGGTGACATAATTCATTTCCATATTTACTGGTGACTTTGTAAGGTGTTTCCCCAAAGCTTGGTGAAAGCTTGTTTTCTTTCTTCTGTTTTATCAGGACTTGATCACCTAGAGCAAGACTGCTTTCCTGCGCTCCCCTTCTTTCATCGGCATAGTCAGTTCTCCTCTATTTCATCTCTGCATCCTTGTCTCTTACTTCGCTGTCAGCGTACTCGGAACTCGTTAACTCGGGGATCTTTGACCTTGCCTCTCTCTTAAACAACAGTTTGGATGGTGTAACACCAGTGGTACTATGAGGCATGGTCCTGTAGGCTGTTAAAAAAATTCTCATCTCCACCCATAAATTCTTCTTTTCCGCTTGAGCAATCTTCAGGACTTTGAGTAAGCTCCTATTTTGACGTTCAATCTCCCCATTCGCCTGGGGCCAAAGCGGTGTGGACGTTCTGTGCTGTATGTCTTTTTTGTCTTCAGGTACGACCCAAATTCCTTGGACGCTAACTGTGGGCCATTGTCGGTTTTCAGCCACTTTGGCAGGCCATGTGTACAGAAAATCTTCTCAAGGCTTTCGATAATGCTGGTGGACGTTACAGACTTCATAATCTCTGCCTCGAAGTACCGGCTATAGTAGTCTATGACGACGAACACATACTCTCCTTAGGGTAGGGGACCCATCAAATCTGTTGTTCTGTACCCCACACAAAGGGCGTTTCCTTCCTCGGCAACATGTGAAGTGGCTCTGCGATACTTGCTAGGTTGGGAATGAATCTGGCACTGAAGTTCGCTAATCCCAAGAGGCTCTGAACCTCTCCTTCATTTTGAGGCTCCCTTGTCTTGACTACTGCTTCTACACGTGACTCTGCCGGTCCAATCCCTTTGTTTGACAACATGTGTCCCATGAAGGTTAACTTGGACATATAGAATACACACTTCTCCCTGTTTAATGTAAACCCCTTCTCTTGAATACATGCCATGTTTTTTCTCAACCTTGCATCATGCTCCTCAACAGAGCGACCATGATGTACGCACCCTCACACCCTGCTAACACTTGCTGAATGGTATGTTGGTAGAGTTCTGGTGCAGAGCTTATGCCAAACATGAGACGCTTGTACCTGTATAGCCCCTTGCGGAATATAAATGTGGTGATGTTTCTGGATTGTTCCTCTAGTTCAATCTGATGAAAACCCCATTTTAGGTCAAGCTTACTGAATGTGGTACTTCCATTCAGTTGGTACAGAACGTCGTCTACCGTGGGTATAGGGTGACGCTCCCTTACTATGGCTCTGTTAGCTTTCCGCATGTCTACACAAAGACGAGTGTCTCCTGTGGGCTTTGGGACTACTACAATGGGACTTACCCAAGGGGTTGGCCCTTGCACTTGCTCAATGACATCATGATTGACAAGTTCTTCTAGTTTCTCTTCTATCTTTTCTTTCAACCCAAATGGTGATGGCCTTAGCTTTTGAGGAATGGGTTACACTGATTCATCAATATGCAGCTTAGCCTGAAAATATTTGAGTTTACCCACTCCATTAAAGACTCTTGGGAATTCTCTTAGCAAGTTCTCTTCACTGACAGAGTTTATGTCAATCTTTAGTATTGCCAACGTTTCAGAAGTTTGACGGCAGAGTATTGGCCTAGCTTTTTCTTCAAAAACAGCAAAAGTTACTGTGCATTGTCTTTCTTTATAACACAACTCTGCTTCAAACTCACCAGCAGTATTGAGATCTTCCTCAGAGCCATAAGAGTACAACTTCCTGAATGACTTCCATGATCAGCGTTTGATATTTTTCCTTTTAAGCATTTCCCATGTCTCCCTGTCGATGACATTGCAAGTGGAACCGGAATCAACAAGAACTCCTACCAGCTGGACCCCTCCAAGTTCAATGTCTATGGTTGGTATGTCTCTAGCGCCTGATTGAACTGAAAATGCAAAGTCGTCCTCGCTGACATTTGCATCCCGGGTCTCGAGCGAAGTGCCCCTCCATTCCACATCGATAACAACAGCCTCTCTTCCGCCTTCCGGAGACATGACGAATATCCTCTAATGTATGCACACTATCACCCCTGGAATCATTCTCTATTTGTTTTGTTTGTCTTTCCGCCGCTTCCATCGATCTGGCAATCTCCCGTGTAGCGTGAGCGTTCCACCTGCTTCTAGTAATTTCTTGCGAAGATTGTGAGACCTACATACACTTGTCGATTAGCTGGTCACGGATGTGCTCTTCCTTGGCCTCTGCATATTCTGTTTCTGTTTATTGATATTCAAGTAAGAGTTACAAAATAAATAAAAATTATACATAAACACACATATCAACTTCCTCTGCTCGCATATAGCTTAGCTAATCGAGGCGGGCAAAGGAAAACAAACATAAGGTGATTCAGTAGGAAGATATTAAAAAAAGGAAAGAAAAGGAAAGGAGAAGGAAGATAAATCTATATTTATCGATACAAAAAAGATGAACTAGAATTATTACAATTCAACTTTACAAAATTACAAGCTTATATTAGATTTCATGACATCTTGCTTAATTTATTAACAAAAGTAGGTGTGTCAACATAAGTATCCTCTGATTCCAAAATATGTAAAAGGAGTTGATGTAGAGAAACCGTAAATTGGTGCTTAGGGAGTACTCGGATACAGTGCTCGGACTGCTGGAATAATCTTATCACGAATTGGTCTGCTTTTCTGATTCTTCTTGTTTTGCCTGGCGCAACTCATGCCTTTCAAAGGGGATGTTAACTTGAGGAGAGAAAAAAAAACATCCAGCGATCGCATGGCTTTCGCATATTCGGTGTCTCTATCTGGAACGGGCCCCGGATTTGTCACTTGTCAGGGTGTCGAACTGATATCCTGAACGTCTTGTCCGGCGCAATGAAGGAGTAATGCTTTTCTTTGAGAATCCTTCGTTACGCCTTTTGCTTCCAAGAAAAACTCAAAGGATCGTTTCCAACGCCGCCATCTTGGTCCTACACTCGTCGGGCTGCCTTTACAATCGAACGGAATTATGCTTCCAATTTCGATATTTACGGCCATTTTCTTTCACAGTCGTTTAACTAGTACAGTATTGATGACTCTTGTTCATCCTCGTCGCCAATTGTAACATTTTTATCACATCTAAGTTGAATTGAATCGCAACGGATTTTAATAACAACAACTTCGTTCCCGCCGTTTCTTCCACACGCCTATAATGATCCTATCCCATCATGCACATGATGTCTGCTAGCACAGGTAGACCAACAAACACTACAATTTTATTTTCTGGGAGAAACACGCAATGTTCCATTGTTTCAGAGAGAACTTTTTTGGAGAACAGCAATAATGATGACCTCGTACTTTCCTTCAAAGATATTTTACATTGGTAAAGCTTCTTCAGTTATCATTCGTTGGTCGCTCAACACATTGTTAGCTAGCACCGCCCAAAGATTGAAAATATTTAGTTTTTAAAGAATTGTTTTCCTGGGCCAAAAGAGCTGAAATTAAATAATACTTTACTCTCAGAACTGGAGTCTTAGCTAGCTTTTGGTACCGAATGTTAAATGTTCGTAGTCAAACCCAACATAAAAAAATTTTTCCTTCACGGCAACATGCGGACTGCAGAGGAAACGGCTTTGTTTGTGGCGTAAATGTAAATGACTTGATGTTTTTATCATTTTGTAATCGTTTGTCAACTGAAATAGGTATGGTAATAAAAGAAATAAAACTGTAAAACTTCGGGCAAGTCGTCAAGTGCGTTATTTTTCAAAATATTTCAATTTCTGTGCTAGAAAAACCGATCTCTTGTACTGTTATTTTCAACATGTTGATCGATCGGCTTTTCACAGACACATAAGAATTTCATGACAGGAAAGTTTCTAACGAATGGTTCATTCTTACAAGCGTATTAGCAAGCCTACTCTGGAATCTATTCAAGAGGAATTTCGAGAAAGCAAAAGTTAAACAATCTAAGCTCAATCATTGTTGTGCTCCTTTGCATCAGTAGACCGCAGTAGTAGACCGCACTATCCAGACTTTGTGCAACGACTTTTTATCCACTAGATAATTATCCGGAGAACAGCAGATTTATCCGGTGGATAGGCTTATCTAGTGGATAAAGTTATCCGCTCTTCGAACAACCGGGGCCAGGTGTTGATTCAGTTATTGATATTGAAATATTGAAGAGCTTGATTTCTCATTAAGTAGCTTTTATTTTATGCCTGTTGTGCATGGTTGTCATAACTTGACATTGTGTGATTGCATAAATAATATCCATACTGCCCCACCACATCCCCTCCCCCTCCCCCCCCCTCCCCCCCATGGAAGTTGTTTTTGTCTACAATTCCACCCCTTCAGAAATTCCAATTTAGCTCTGTACTCTTTACTTTGTGCCACCACCTCCACCTTGGAATTTCCATCGACCTTATACGTATGGATATTTTCTGGAACTACACATTATTTCTCCATTAAGGAGGCCAGTTTTTATTGTGTTAACACCAGTGAATATTGTATATGTTGTTGTTCAATTTTTATTTTTCTTTGTTTTTGCATATGGTTATGTATGATAATGTTCACAAATGAAAGAAAAATACAATTGAACCAAGGATCAAATTGAACCACAACATATATACAGAATGAAAACAGCGTGACAGGGATCCTTTCATGTTTATAAGAAAATGAAAACATAGTAAAGATAGTGCAGTTTAAGGTTTCATCATCCTCATCATCTTTATTTATTCACGAAATTTTATCATAAAAATGTTCTTCCTAAACGTCGTGACTGAGACTACTTTAAAATTTATAATTACAACTAAGTGTGTTTTCGTAAATTTTCTGGGCCTCTTTAGAACAGATAGAAGATTTGACTGTAATAAACAAAGTATGATGAGAACGACGATGGTGATGATGCTCGAGGTCCGACCCCTTACCCTTTTATATGCCGTTTTTGACAGAAAAGGTACCCCTTCCGTATACCTTCCATTGCCAAATGGTACCCCTTTCATATACCTTCCACTGGAACAGTACAGTCATAAGGTATGTTTTCGAAATATAGACCGATATCACATTTCTGATGAACAATAGATTTTGCCCGTCCAGACTCGTCATCAGGATGAGTTCTAGCTCCCACTGGATTAAGATCCTTTGTGTTTGCTCATTTTGTGGACGAGGTTGGACGGGCAAATCTATTGTTCACAACAAGCGTGATATTACTCTATTATACAAGCTTAAGCTTGTGCAATTATCTAGTAATGTCACAATTACAGAAAGTCCAGCCATCAACTGGCATATGAACATACAGTCACAATACTTTTGTTACATGAAAAAAATAAAGATTCAAAGGCTTGAAGGTGAGTACATTCTTGGTGCTATAAACATACCTCCTTTAGGTAGCTGTTATGACCTCCCGCAGATGGATGTTACTGTTCATTGTAAGAATATTAGAAATTCATGGCGCTTAGATCTCGACCACGTTTCCAAAAGTCAAACGCAGAATTGAAACGTTCAAAAGATGAAAAGGTGAGACAAGAAAACAGCATGTATTCAATGATGTGCAATGAACAGACCTGACCAGAAGCGAAGTTATTTCAGCGATATCATCCGCCATTACGCGAAAGAAGTGAATTTCCGGTATATTCGGACATCGGATCGTGGCTACTTCGGAAACTCAGCCGGTGACGTCACCTCCCGTAGGTCGATGTTAACACCAACACCTTTGGCTTCCGCCATATTGGATTCAAAACGAGGCTAGACGTGCATCATTTCCAAGAGGCCGCACTACCATTGCTGTGTACCACACTGCAACAACGACAAGCGCAACAAAAGCGATTTTATATCTTTCCAACAGGAGAAAAACTACAAAAGGCTTGGATAATAGCCATTCGGAGTGGCGAGGGTCCATTTTTCAAGGTACGAACCGTAGAAATAAAGTCTATAACTACGAACTGTCTTCTCTCACTCCATGATAACACTGACTGTAAAACTGAAATTGAATTATGTAATATTTTAACATAAAGCTTACGTATCAGTTTTTTAAACGATGTCTGAGCTTATCAATACGTCTGAGTCAACGGAGGTCATTTTTAACTTGATGAAATTCACTGCTAGTCAGTGTAAATGCTCTCCATAAAATGCGATCTCTGATCGTAATATTTTGGGGGTTGCCATCGTATACAGATACAAAATGACTCTAAGCTCGTGTGTTCATAACATTTTAAACCAGAAGAAATTGAAAGAACATTGGCTGGAAAGAAACCGATAAAGAAGCAAGTAGTACAATCAATATTTACATGGTCTACACTAGACTTGACACAAGTCGACCTCTCTTGTCTCACAGCAAAAAAGCCGAGAGGAGCGAGATTTTTGGGCCGCGAAGCGGCTGAGCCACAGACGAAGTCGCGAAAGGTCGACTTGCCTCACTTGAAGGGTTTTCATTTGCGTGACTCGCATTTGGAGGAAGAACATCAGTTATCGCTTTCGCAATCGACTCCATGTTGGATTTCAATCTCAAGTCAGGTTTCGTTGCTCATAATTACTTTTGATTAACAACTTTATCCCTGAGGGTCCCAAAGATCTACTCTGATTGGTCTAAGCGCAGCGACCCGTTTTTGGGACGCTAAAATTGGCGCCAATCAAGTATGAAAAGTCCTTTGCCCCAGCCATATTAAATAGGACAAAGAACTTTTTCGAAAGTTTAGGTCTAAACCTAAACCAGAGCGATCAGTATCAGGGAAGAAAAAGGCTTCGAAGTGACACACAAACGCCCTTGAGCAGTGACGTGAAGGTCAGTGATGACGGGGCTGGATCTGCTTCCCCAGTGCGATCATCCGCAGAACCAAGCAAAAAAGAAAACAATGTCGAGATTTTCCCCTACCCTCGGGCAAAGAATCCCATCCATCTCCTTGCATTCCCCACATATCTCCCTAGTTGGCCCGAGGGTCGACCTCACGGGAAAGCCGATGACATGTGCATTAAGTGACACACAAACAAAATGGCGTCGGAGGAGAATGACCTGGAGACCTTTTTTATTCCCTCCATTCCTTTGCTTTTGGGTGAAGCTCAGCGAAATCTGCACAGTGATAATCTTAATGTCCTAGAGTATTTTGAACACCGGTTAGATGATTACGCGAACAATAGATCGCTGGCGAAGATTTGATTCAGCTGTTGGGGTTGTGGCATGAAGAAGTCAACGGTTTAAAAGGTCCGTTCCGAGGTTTTTACATCCCGAAGAAGTAATCAAGGGCTACATGATAAATCATGGCGTTGTTTGGAAAGAAGTGGCCAATGAAGCATGTGTATCTTACAAAACAGTTCTACGAAGGCGACATCAGTATTCCCTGGCAGTAAACAAGACAACTGGTCCGAGAGTCACGTATTCTGATATTTCAGATGCAATACTTTGTGAAATAGTCGATGAAGTACTTCAAGTAATGCAAAACACAGGCGAAACATACGTAATTGGTTCATTACGAAGTAAGGGAATGCGTGTTAATGTTATAAAACACTCCTCATTTATTTCTAAAACATTACATCATGTTGTGATTTCAACTCTCCATGGATACAGAAGACCGCCTTACTAGGATACGGCCGAAAACCTAAAGAAAGTTCTTGAGATCTAAGGACACGGAAGATGATTTGACTCAGCGATGAAAGCTGAGATACATAAGATTATGGTGATGATGGTGATGATGATGATGATGATAAGGCTTGAGATTACACGGTTTAAGGCTGCACGTTGTAATTGTTGTTTTCCCAAGATTACTCAAACAGGTATTAGCTTATACGGTATGTGCTTATGGGGTAATATTGCATTATTCTCTTTTTGTATTAATTAGCCGCCGAACCGAGGGATACACTATTTAACACGTGATTCAATAACAAGTGAGTAGAAACGTTGTAATCAGTTAATAAAAAGAGGAGCAAGAACCCGTCCTCTTACTTTTGTAAAAAGTAAAGTAAGTTCTGCACTGCGCGTTGTTCACTTCACTGTGTTAATTATTCACTTTTTGCTCAAAATATTTAGGCACTGTTTACACTGACGCGTTTTCATTTGTAACCGCATCGGTTTCGATGCGGTTACGCCTTTGGTTTACACGGCGCCGGTCGAGGTAGTTACCAGAACCGGGTCGTTTTGAAAACGCTAGCGCTTTCAAAAGTGGAGCGTTTTGAAAACGATACGGTTTCATTGGTCGTGTAAACGGCGAAACCGCATCGATTTAAAATCGGTTACTTATTTTTGTACGAATTGCCTGGCTCGCAAAGGGTAAATATGGTGAAACTCGCCCGGAATGCAGAGCTTTGTTGCACAATCACAATTTAAGTTTTTTCAGCTTTTATACATTTTACTCTCTATAAACCGAGAGGCATATCGTAATAATTGGCAGAGATGTCTTGAAATGTTGCCTTTTCAGTCGATACGCTTCAGAGTAACCGAAAAAAAAAAAGCAAACCGAAGATTCTGGATTCGGCCTGGGAGAACTCGTGTTTAGTGGAACAACCGTTTGGACGATGTTATGCTTCCAGAAGAGTGCCTGAGAGCGAGATCGCCATGACGTTGACGGTTGGATAGGTTCCGTGTAAACACTTCGAAACCGTGTCGTTTTTTATGCGGTTTCGAGGCCATGAAACCTTGTCGATCGGAAACCGCGTCCGTGTAAACGATGCCTTAAACTGGTGATACGTTCGCAATTCTCATGTCCGAGTGACATCCAATTAAAAAGCAGGTGAAGGATCTGTTTTATTAAACAGTTGAAATCTTTAAAACTGATGCATGACTGAAATCTACATCTTCTGTCGAGTAAAATAAGCTCAGAGCTTTGCTCTTACCAGTGAAAGAAAGTGACAACAGTTTATTTCCTTCAAAGAAGTGCAATATAAACCACAGAATCAAGTTTCTGATATTAGACGAAAGGAAACGGACACACTGCCAAATATAGCGGTCATTTATGTGTCTTCTGTATATATAAACTATATTTTCTTGGGATCCTCACAAGAAGGCTCGCTGCGACTAAACCCGTCTCACTCGATGCTTTGTGTTCTGTTTCCAAGCACCTCTGCATAGCAACCAGCTTCAAGCTTAAAATATTCCACTAGAAATTGAATAAAGTCTTCGGTATTCTGCAGTGTTTTTACCGTAATACCTTCTTCCAAATAA
Organism: Pachyseris speciosa; assembly: GCA_016490735.1. Classification (NCBI taxonomy): domain Eukaryota; kingdom Metazoa; phylum Cnidaria; class Anthozoa; order Scleractinia; family Pachyseridae; genus Pachyseris; species Pachyseris speciosa. The sequence goes on from JAEMWC010001056.1 coordinate 264,488, forward strand.
TTAAACTTCTAAGTATAATACAGTTTAGTTTTTATAACCTTTATCTAGATCTCATCCAGTAAAGGCCATTCAAGCATTCAACTCTATTTACCAGACATTATTCTCCAGCGGAGACTCTGTTAGTTTCCGGCCGAGAAATTGTCGTATCCCTTGATGATTTAGCCACACAACGAACAGCCAAATTCGAGAAAATAACTGTGCGATTTCCTACTGTCTGGTTTTTATAGTTAATGGTAATTGTGCGCTTATGATGATTGAGCAGAATGGTTTATTTTTCCATAAGGATTCACAGCAATAGAAGTAGATCTGAACTCTTAAACAGAGACCACAGCCATGCAATGTTCCTTTGTGATCTTTATTTCCCTGAGAAATTAAAACGAAGCAAATGACCCAGACTCATGCGTTCAAAATTAATCATTGTGCCACAGACTGACTGAGTCACTGGCGCAGTCAGTGTATAACTGATGCTCTTCTGTATTTTTCGATTGGTTTGTTTTACTCCAACTTACCTTAATGACAAAATCTTGCAGTGAATGTGGCCTGACGGAACGCGCGAGTAGCCTTTGTAACAAATGTAGCCAATAAATACATGAAAAAGGAAGTATCTGTCAAAGATTAGAGCCTCTTGGCAACTGACTTAAGTATTTGGAATAAATTTCAGTTATGAGAAATTTTTAAACGATTGACCACGTGGCAAACAGATAAACGGTTTGGTTTTTACAAAAGGGACCCTTTAGTTTTATGGATGCGAAAATTCGGGTGTTTTTATCTCCCATTGTTCATGGAACGTTTGACAAACTCGAGGTTAATATCAGTGTTGGTGTTCAAGGAATTCAGAGGACAGCCTACTGACTTCCTTTCTTATTTATTTAAAAAGGATCTATAATTCATGTGAAAATTGATGTATTTGCATTATGAAATGAATTTATGACAACCGTCCCGACTAGCGCTGTTAAAGCTTTCCTGAGTATAACAGAGGAAGTAATCAACAAGTCATATATTCAATAGCCGGTTTTCTCCATTTTAGAAAGCTAGTTGTTGTAAGAAATTGTGCTCGCGTTATCTTTATTACGACATATATTTATTCTGATAGCGTGATTATCAGTATTAACTTATTTTATAATCTCCAAAAGAGAATAATCAAGAAGTTGGTGATCGCAGTCATTGTTGTTTTTGGACTGTGCTGGATTCCCGCTTTGATGAAGCCTGGTTCACAGTAGCGAAAAAACGGCATAGCTACAAAAGGAAACTGATCAGTGTTTTATCTTTATGTTGTTGATATATATGTCATTATAATTATGTCTGCATGTTCACACTGCAAACATAACGTCCTTTTTACGCACAGATAACGTCTTTTTTATGTCTTTATGTTGATGTCGTTATGTCGCTTAGGTGCACGTGAACCAGGTGACATGTCACTATACGTTCTGAGCTTTTCCAATCGCTCACACAAGCAGGGTCACATACTGCAAGTAATATCAAATGTACTAGTCTAACTGCTCTCCCAACCCCTTCAAATACTAGGCAAGCCTGTGTAGCAAGCATTACGATGGGGTTTTCTAATTTTTTTTTTTTTTTTTGGTTTTTTCGTTTTTTGGCCGCGAGAGAAAACGTTGCGAGAAGCGATTGGAGGGTAAACCGCGGTTAAACGCAAACAAGATATGAAAAACCCGTAAAAAATAAAAGCTGACAACTTTACTGTGAGACTGTGAGTTCACTAAATCGCTTTATGCTATACATACTGAAAAATATTTTAGGGACCATTAGGTGTCACGAATACATCAAACTGAAAACAAAGACAAAGCACCGACCAGTCTTCACCTACTTATTTAATAAGCTCAAAAATTCACGAAAATTGTTATCGTTATGCTCTCAAAGCAAAAACCTAATTTATGAAAGACTTCTGACATTTTGTTGCGTTTCACGAAGATAACAATTAGTGTTAATGTCCATAGAGGAAACGAGTGGTGTTAAAAAAATTAAAACTTCAAATAGTTCAAAATCTTTCAAAGAATACAAATAAAATATACCAACTGATTTTATAGATTCGAGGGCAGGCTTTCTATTTTACTTTCAACTGGCATTAAGACTGATTCTAAAGCGCGAAATTTACACAGGAATTCTTAATATAAGTTTGTTCAAATTGCGAGTAAGTTCTTTTTTTTATATTACACAAATAGCCTGCTGTGTACCACGAAGAGGTAGATTTCAAATTAGTTCCGGTCAGGAAAAGAAACTAATATCATTTATGGCGATTTTTCAAAGACACAACGACAAAAGCTGAAAACGTTAACAAGTTAACCTAACTTTTTCAAGTTGCAACCATTTCTTCTTGTCATTCGCAGCCATAGACAATTGCAAATAGTTTTAATGCACATATCTCGTAATTCGTGAGAAAACTGCAAACAGTTGTTCAAGATTCCGTTATATATATCCGTTACATCTTTGGGCTCGTCCAAATTACGCGACAGTCCCCTTTTACGCCAAATGTTCCTTCGGAAGGAATTATCACTTAACAGCCTAACTCCACAGAATGTGCGGTCATTGACTTGTAACGAAAACTGGACACTTTCAACAGGTGCCAACTGGTACAGACTGCATAATGACAATTACGAATCCCTGACGTAATCAACTTTAGGACTGGCTTGACCAGAACTTGCTTTGTTATTAAAACCCTTTCCTAATTTACATTTTCTAACTTTTATTGGATCAAAAAAGCGTAAATATGACAACAAATTATATTTAAGTAGGTAGAATAAGTTAACTTAGTTTCACATCCTACTTGATCACATATATTAAATCCTGTTTTCCAATACTACTTCTGTGTTTTATGTCATTGCAAACTTTTAGCTGTTGCCATTAATTTAGGGATTCTTATTCTATCTTTTGCTTCTAACATTTTTTATCTATTATGCGTTCATTGATTTCATTTACATATATTTAAAGACAATACACGCGAGTCATTTTGCTGACGGAATAGGGGAATCCTTGTTTACAATATTTTCCTCATTAGCATGAACAATTCAGTTTCTGATAGAGCTACAAATAAATCAGTTCTGAATATTGAAAGCTCATAGTATGAATAACTCTGCCAATGAATATGAGCCTCATGTATTGAATACTTTTTGTGCAACGCGGGTTTAAAAACTCAAAATTTTGCAAAGAATGTATGAGCTCATTAGTGCTTTCGCCACCCAGAAATTTTGCAGTTTTTGGAAGACAATATCTCCTTGAATACTATACTTAAAGAGCTAAAACATTCACAATATATTAAATTTCACTAGCTCTTTAGCTGCCTGGAGTCAAATCACATCTAACATGTTTCCTTCTGTAAGCAAAGCCGTATGCAAATGAGCAAAAATGTAAACAATGACGTAAGAATGAATCCCCCTATAGTCCCATTTAACTGTATCTCCGAAACATTCACTTCTTATCTTTAAAAAATTAGCAAAAACACCGTAGGATGAGAGTACTCAGTAACATTTTCTACCACCTTGAGACATGGAGACCCATCCTAAATACCTTTTTTGACCATGAGCAAAATCCGTATTTCTTTCTTTTATTGATGGTGATATATCGCAGTCAAAATTTTCCTGATATGATTTTTCCAGCGCATTTTTTTAAAATGACATTTGACCTTTCGCGTTACTAATCACAAACTGTCTCAAAGTGCGGTAACGAAACAAAAACAACAGTCCGTCTTTTTAACTTTTACTATTATTATTATTATTATTATTATTATTATTAATTCCCTGAAGAAAGACAGTGAAACTGACGGAAACTGCGATTTTAAAATCTTCACCTCAGAAGAATCCCGAAAGAAGGAAAAAATGGAGCCCGTAAATCTTGTCATCAATTTATCTTGTGACAGAAAGTCAAAAGTTGTGAGATCAATCTCCTTTGTCAACAAGTGATCAAATTATCAAACAAAAGAACAAATACCAAGGTATCAAAATGGGTTGATCTTTCTGAAATTTTCCAGGCATTTCCCCAGCGGTAGAAGCCAGCAACAAGTAATTGCTTGTTATTCTGACAGGCTTTTTACTTTGTTTGCGTCCATTGTGATTGGCCAGAGTAAGAACTTTGGTTCTGGTTCTACGACCCTCAACTAAAAATTTCTTCACATATTGTTTACATGTTGTTACAAGTGAAAACAGCAGTTTTGTATGACTGCGGCCAAAAACCTATAGCTTGCCATAGTAGTTTATCCGGTTAAGCCTTTACTGACAGAATCAACGTAAAGGTGTCGCTTGAAAAGACCACGATGTATAATAAAAACCCTTTCTAAATAGATCGATATCACATTTCTGATGAACAATAGATTTTGCCCGTCCAGACTCGTCATCAGGATGAGCTCTAGCTCCTACTGGATTAAGATCCTTTGTGTTTGCTCTTTTTGTGGACGAGGCTGGACGGGCAAATCTATTGTTCACAACAAGTGTGATATTAGTCTATTTAAACACACAAATGTCTAAAAATCTATGAATTTAGTTCAAAATTCATATGCAATAACGAATCGGAAAAGCGTATATATGACAAAAAAGCGAATAATCTTTAAGTAGGTAGGGAGGATAAATTACCAGAGTTTAAAATTCTTGTCGATACTTTCCTGTTTTTCTGTTAGTTTGGTTTCTTCTGAAGAACGATGGATAACTTACTAAAAGGATCAATAAAAGTTGAACAGGGCCAAAAAGAAGTGTTTAAAGACGACATAAGCCTGGAGAAGTCAACAAAAGACCTACCGGCAGATAAATTAAAATTTTGCCCTGAAATTGAGAATACAATTAATTTAACTCACTGAAAGAAAGTCGAGAGTTCTGAGAAACGCTGCATTTGAAAACAAAGCAATCAAATGATGGGAAAAAAAGAAAGACAAGAACACTGAAAAATTCAAGATATCAAGAAACACCATTCTTTCTAGAATTGACCCATTAATCTTAAGGTTAGTTAAGATAGGGGTAGTTCTAGAGTTCAGTGCTTGAGCAGGTTCGTTTGTCGCGGTTGCATGGCCGGATCTTGCTTCGCGATCGACAGTTGCAGCTTTTCAATTGTTTGACCTTCTGTCTGAAGCGCTGGCTCAACAAACCATACACAAATGGGTTGACAGCAGAATTGAACATGATCATTAAGATCTCAATCCCCCACTCGACTTCACCTGGACTGTAGGGAGTGAAATAATCCAGCACGTAAATAATTGAGCCAGTCAGCCAACAAATTCCAAAGATGGCGCTCACTACCACGACCATAAAGGTGACACGCTTCCGTACTTTCAGCACACCCTTAGAAAGAAAAGACACTCTTTCATTATTAGCATTCTGAAATGGCTGTAAACTCATGACGCAGACCGCTGCTGAAGAAACCCACTAAATTGTTCATATAACACCCTTAATTTGAATGTATAACTTCAATCATTGTCGTAACAAGTAGCAACTGGAAACTGGTCATCGCACATTTCTATCGTAATTTTACAGATTTTTGTGTGACTCCGGACAGATAGCTCTAAAAGGACACATCGAACTTAAGTCTAACGGAAATTTATCTTGCACACCCTTAGGTACGGAGAACTTTCTCTCCCAGTGTTACAGTGTCAGTCTGAAGTTTATCTGTGCCCAGAAACACGTGCTGTTAGCCGTAATAATCTCGTAGTGGTGCAAACACAGGATACCCGGCGTCGTCAATCGTAATACTTTTAAAGTTATAAAATGATTTCTGCTTGTTGAACTCCAGGTCAGTTAGGAACAAGACTAGCGCACTGAAAGACTTCGTTGTAGATAAGAATGTTGATCTCCAAGCACTGACTGAAACGTGTCGGCTTAGTCCAGGAAATATTGATAGCGTCGAGATTGGTGATTTATGCCCTACGGGTTATGGTTATATTTATGCAATAGAGGACTTTTTCCGTGTTTCCATAGCCCCATCTAAACACAAGGGGGTTTGGGAGAATTCGAGACAGTTATGCAAACCCGAGAGGCAGTCGGGGGTTTGCATAACTTTTGAGAACTTTTCGATAACTTTCTACAAATGAAATTTCGTTCTTCATTGAAAAAGATTTTCTCAATTCATGCTCTGAATAATTGTATTTCCCACTAGCCATTCATAACGCGCAACTGACAACACGTGAACCAATCAGAAGTCGCGTTATAAAAGTCAAAATCAAGTTGAAATTTTTTGCAAGCCACATGCGAGCGCCATGTTGATCAAAGCGATTTCAGCTTTAATTTGATTTCTCCGAAATGGTGCAGAAAAATACCGAACCTTCGGCGAGAACCAGAAGAAATGTTCAAAATATACGAATCGGTAAGGAAATAACTTCAAGATGAGAAGTTTATTTAAGCTGGAAATGAATGTCACTGTGTTTGACCGCTTCTGAAAGTGGCGCGAACGTGCCCGATTTGGCAGCCCGAGAACAAGGTTGAGAAGTTGAATCGCTCATCATGCCTTGTGAAGTTTTGATGGATAGGAATCATAACCCAAGCAGCGGATCCAGGTTGTAGTACATTTTTAAGCCGAGAAGGTCACAGCGAAAACACATTTTACACTAATTTGACAGCCAAAACATGGCAACCGATCGGCCGCGCAAGGTTTGATTTGAAGCATTTACAGTCTGCGGCAAATAGTTTGGTGTACGTTTTCGAGTACATTTTTTGAATAACAAATGTCTTATAGGGAATTTTATTGTAGTACGTAATGCAAAAATTACCTTGTAAAATGTTTACTGTCTATTTTGTTCCATATTTTGTCTTCTTAGCTCCGCTTTAGGTCGTCTAGCTCACGATCATCGAGGCAAGCAAAGCGCTGTGGTTTTTCTTTTGCTTTCTTTCCTCGGGCTCACGGGGGAAGATACAGCTAAACCCCAAATCGAACTTTGGCAATTCTTTCTCCATTTCCTTCATATTTGTACTTGAAATTGCTTTACGAGTCTTGCGAAAGCTTTGAAATGTTTTCAAATTGTACCGGGAAACACAAACAGCGTAACGTCACAACCGTGTTTACATACTCACATCTAAACACATCTATTGACCAATGAGTGGGCGTGTACTATCTTAAATATTATATATATATATTGATATATATATATATATATATATATATATATATATATATATATATATATATATATATATATATATATATATATACTTGTTTCCTGGGTAGAATGTATTTCATAGAGCGCTCAACTCATTTTATTGAGGAGCATTCACTATACACCGTATTCAAAAATGGCGGCCACGCGGAACGATCTGGGTTCCAAAACATGAAAGCGAGGTTTGGTAGGCCACTCGAAGAGCTTTATGTCTCCACGTTCTGAAATAGCTGTAAAAGTTCCAAGAGAATCGTCACAGTCTGAGTCTTTCCGATAAAAAAAAACTAACCGACAAGGATTATTCCTCCTGTGACAAGGAAAACTGTGACCCAATTCGGGACTTGTTGCCCTAACATGCCGACGAATTGCTGTGTTCCACTGTGCACGAAGAAGGTAAACCGAGATGAAGTTACCGGCAAAATGATTAGCTTTTTTCGCTTTCCAGATGACGAAACCACCAGAAAACTGTGGCTTCACGCTATACGAGGAGACGTTGGCCCGTATTTTCAAATAACGGATGGAACAAGGATTTGCTCTAGGCATTTTAAGCCTGAAGATCTGCGTAAAACTCCCCACAAGTTTAAACCGAAGCCAGGAGTACAAGTGGTGCCTTCTATATTTGCGTGGAAGCGAAGTTCACCTCGTAAGCGACCGCCTCCAACTTCACGGTCGGTACCTGTGAATTTATCCAAGAGATCATTCAAGACAGCTTCCGTTGGAAGTATAAACGAAACGAACGAAATTGCACAAAATATCAGCCATGATGAGAGCCAGGAACCGACATCATCATCAACAATAGCGAACTTGTAATCTCCGGAAACGGCGGAAATCGACGCAACAACAGAGCCAGAATGTGATGCTAAACTTTCCGAGAAATGTCATAAAGATTTTTTGTTATCTGAACTTCAGGAGAAACTCTCCACAGTCCTTTCGAAGAATGAAAAACTACAGGAGGAAGTTTGCCAATTGAAGGAGAGAATCACTGACCTCGAGAAGAAATACACGAAACTTGAGGAGCGATTGTTTTGTCTCAAAACCATTGCAAAAAATAACTCACTCATCACCTTTTACACAGGATTTCCTAATTACAAAACGATGGTGGCCTTGTATGAATTCTTAGATCCTGGTGCCAGTGGAGAAAACATTAAATTTTGGTCATCAGGAAGGGAGGATATCCGGACGGACACCAACGACAAACAAGTGAAAAAGGGGAGACCTAGGTCTTTAAAACCGGAGGATGAATTTTTTCTTACACTGTGTCGACTGAGGCAAGGTTTCGCTGAACTACATCTAGCACAGTTATTTAATGTGTCTCAGTCAACTGTCAGTAGAATTTGTATTTCGTGGATTAATTTTATGTATTTAAAACTTGGCCAGATCAATATTTGGCCATCCAGAAAAGTTGTTGATGACACAATGCCCCAGGATTTCAAGGCAAAGTATCCTAATACAAGGATAATCATTAATTGTACTGAGGTACGCTGTGAAATGCCCAGCAGTCTACTCTTAAATAGTGAGCTATTTAGTTCTTATAAGAACCATACTACTTTAAAGGCACTAGTTGGAATTGCACCAAAAGGGTTCTTTACATTCATTGGTCAATTGTACACTGGCAGCATATCCGACAGGGAAATAGTGGAGAGAAGCGGCTTCTTGAACCTTCCATTTTCAGAAGGTGACTCTGTGATGGCCGATAAAGGTTTTACTATCGAAGATAATCTTCCTCTGGGTGTCTCGTTGAACATACCCCCTTTCTTGGGAATGTCAGATCAGATGTCAGCTGAAGATGTCATTGCAACCCAAGAAATTGCTAGCTTGAGGATTCATATTGAAAGGGCTATTAATAAGGTTAAGAATTTTAGGATATTTGATGGGGTAATTCCTTTGAGTCAGTTTGGGGTGGTCAATCAGATGTGGTGTGTGTGTGTGTGCTATGTTATGCAATTTGCAAGATCCCATCATCAGTACTTAAATATGAAGCCACAAGTCCAGACAAGGGACTAAAAGTCTTTTCTTTTCATGTAGTATCTGTGATGTCATGTAAAGAGGGTGCAGAACACATGCAAATAAAATATGGGGAACATAAAAAGCTCATGACTCAAATATTTCTTTCCCATCCAACAATGTACACTGTATACTAATAAAAAAGAACAATGCACTGTATTTCTTTATCAAGGAAATATTTACACTGTACATGAAAAAACACAACTTTTAGCAAACTAGAGAATGCATTATTTGGTTAACTATACAGAACTATACATTGAAATGAATATACAGATGAATTATATACAATGGAATAGATTGCCAGCTGAAAGCAACTATTTACATGCTAGCAAAAGGGGGTAAAAGGGATGTATAACAAATGCTAATAAAATATGGGGAAAAATGAAAAGCTTGCTGCTTTGAGGGATTAGTCACTCAAACATTTTCTCCCCATACACTGTACTCTTCATTCAAGTATTTCCATGAAAGAAAACAATGTAAGGAAACTTATAAATGAATTATAATCAATGGAATAGATTCCCAGTCTGAGGCAGCTATTTACATATTACCAGATGAAGTTTTTGCAAATTCACTTGATGCAGTTTTAATAAAATGAGCAAAATAAAATGTTTGTAGTTTTTGCTTAAGATCTGCCCAATAGGCAGCATCAAACAGAATTCTTTCCACTGAAATACCCTTCTTTGTGTAGACAATGAAATCACACCATGAAGCACCTGTAATGCCCATATGGCCTTGCACTTGAGCAAAATAAGAATGGGTCCTTTTCAGTTTACATTGCCCATTAACAGCTTCACAGAAAAAATTTGGATCCTGGCATGCATCTAGTGGTGTGACATGATATTTTGTCTCTGGACACTTAACTTCAGCAACACCAAAGTGATCCTGACATCCAAAATCAACAACTCTGCCATCAGGTGAAGAGCCAAGAATTGGCATGTCAAGACACACAACAAAGCCACTCTTCAGCACTTTTACAGGTGTCTTTCGGGTGAACATAAGCTTTTCGTATGCCTCAAGGGCAATTGGTTCATTGATGCCATGCTCCACGTACCGAGTTTTAAATTGCTTTGGATTGATAAGTTCTAAGGCAATCTTTTCAAAGTTCCTCTTCCTTTTAACTATAAGGTCAAATTTGGAGGATGTTAACCGGAATTTGCGTTCCTCCTTCCACCTCTGTGATTGAAATTGATCTCTCGTGGCTGATTCAATGTTGTTGATCAGTGTTTCATCAACCACAAGAGAACTAATCAGAGCTTTATCTGCAGAGTCCAGGTTGTCAGGGCACAGGTAATCAGTACTTGCTCTTAATGGGAACCTGGGATAGGTAAGTTCAGATTCTGTCCTATTAGTTTGTCTTGGTACTGATGAAATGTCAACAAAAGCCAAGAAGTTTGCCTCTGTATGGGTCAACTGGTAGCTACAGAATGATCTAACTGGACTCTCTCCAAATGTAGTTTCAACACTGTGTACAGGGCAGTCATCTTGGGCCATGATTGCTAATCCCATTCCTGGGTTGATTTTTTGCAGTACCTTTTTCAAATTCATTTCTGCAGTAACACTGTGTTTGGGGTCAGCTCTGGCTTCAAATAAAAGACACTTTACACCTTCTCTATTCCTTATTTCATCAAGTTTAGTTTTTGCAACAATCACTTCCATCACTGGCTGGGCAATTATCTTGTCTCCACGTCCCTTTTTGTGCCACCTCTGGAGCTGAGAGGTGCAGGCAAGATCAGGTTGTTCATCCTCATCCTGGCACAAGTCAACAGTGCTCTTACTGTCATATAAACAGAACTTGCATGCCTTGAACATTAATGCAAGAACGTGGTTGCAGTATCCTACTTTACCAGCTTTGCAGGAGCAGTTGGCATGAATAACTTGGCCCGAAACAATACACAAACAAAGACGAAGATCATGGGAGCCTCACTCTTTTTAAAACTGCGGTAGCACTTTGTTCTTAGATAGAAATACCTTTGGTCACTGTTAGCTTCGATATCCTTCAAGTACTCATCGTTTAGAAAGGTTTTTGCTTTCCTCAGATTGGTTGGAATCGAGTGATGTTCGGTGTTTGCCACCCTTTTCCCTGAAATTGTTATATGTTGATTCATCTCAGCGCGCGTAAATGATGGCATCCTTTCCAGAGACTTTCCCCAGCCATCGCTTGGGTACTTAACACTAGGTCACGATGAAAGGATGTTGCTCGGGGCATTCGATATTCTCTTCTTTCTTTTGGTATAAATTTCGTCTGGATCGGGATCAATCACCATATGATTTTATCTCTTCCGCTCTTAATGTATTCCTCCACACTGCAACAAAAAACGTAAAAACCGTGTCATCTTTACGGCTAAACAAAAAATATTGATAACTTAAGCTCAAGCTAATAACCTCATGTGCTTACCGTTTTACGAGCATAGCTTTCGTCTTAAGACCTTTAAGCGAGTCCCCACGACAACGCAACCAAAACCTCAGTTCTTCATTTTTCAGCGAAGAAGGGTTTCTTCCAGCTAAAGAGGCCCCGGGAATGTCATCTTCGGTGAGAATTACTGCGTCAACAGCCGCATTGCTAAAGGACGCCATTTCTATCAAGATCTTCTGGCCTACCAAGCCTCGCTTTCATGTTTTGGAACCCAGATTGTTCCGCGTGGCCGCCATTTTTGAATACGGTGTATAGTTTCACAAGAGTTCAGGCTTCAGGAGTAATCATCGTTTTATAGCGACAGTGCTGTTTCGTATGGTTCAAAATTATATGACCAGACTCGTCAGGCAACTTCAACGAGTTAGTATTAAAACTAATAGAACTGGCAGTAAAATATGGATGGTTGTTATGGGGATGCGTCTTATTCAAGACATTGTATCTAGGTAACTCGTTAAAGTGGCCTGATGATAATTTTGAACCATACGAAACAGCACTGTCGAAATAAAACGATGATTACTCCTGAAGCCTGAACTCCTGTATATATATCCTGTATATATATATATATATATATATATATATATATATATATATATATATATATATATATATATATATATATATATATATATCATTAAATTCTGTATACTAGTCGGGTGTGATGACCACTACACTATCAGAACAACCATGCTGGCAACACGGCAATCGAAGATGTGATTTACGTGATCGAAGACGTGGCATCCGGGAAATTTTACTTTCTTAGGTGACAAGGCAGGGAAAGCCTATAACTCCATTTGAAACCCAACTAAGGATCAATTACTGATACACGACCGAAGTCAACTTAGGGGATGACAAAGGAGGATCCAATTACGGATATAGGCTTATTTCAATTAATTAAATTCTGTATATGAGGCGAACCTTAACCCTAAATGCTAAATGCTTAGTTGGGTTTCAAATGGAGTTATAGGCTTTCCCTGCCTTGTCACCTAAGAAAGTAAAATTTCCCGGGATGCCACGTCTTCGATCACGTAAATCACATCTTCGATTGCCGTGTTGCCAGCATGGTTGTTCTGATAGTGTAGTGGTCATCACACCCGACTAGTATACGGGGGGACGTGGGTTCAAATCCCGCTCAGGGCAAATTTTCTTTCAAACATTTATTCAATTAAAATATGATTATTTGGGGTGTACAGGGTTAGGGTTTCCCTCATATACAGAATTTAATTAATTGAAATAAGCCTGTATCCGTAATTGGATCCTCCTTTGTCATCCCCTAAGTTGACTTCGGTCGTGTATCAGTAATTGATCCTTAGTTCGGTTTCAAATGGAGTTATAGGCTTTCCCTGCCTTGTCACCTAAGAAAGTAAAATTTCCCGGGATGCCACGTCTTCAATCACGTAAATCACATCTTCGATAACCGTGTTGCCAGCATGGTTGTCCTGATAGTGTAGTGGTCATCACACCCGACTAGTATACGGGGGACGTGGGTTCAAATCCCGCTCAGGGCAAATTTTCTTTCAAACATATATATATACATATATATATATATATATATATATATATATATATATATATATATATATATATATATAAAGGTGGAGGTAGAGTCTACTTTGGCATAAGGTGCTCAATGCTGTGGTAGCAGAGCTAAGTATACATAAGTTGAAGGATTAAAGAGGACGCATCGAAACTCAGAGTCACAGAGAATCAATGCGTCCTCTTCAATCCTTCAACTTATGTATATATATATATATATATATATATATATATAGCTGGAGTTTTCAAAACAGGGCTCCTGGAGTCCATACTAACTCCTATTACATGTCTCTCACTCTTTTTCTTTTTTATCTTTTTTGGACGGGGCGGGGGGCATGCTAGCTACATTAATAATTAGAAGAAGAGAAAGAAACTGTCCCTGACTTAAACTTTGCATTAAGGTCTTATCCCCACTTCCCCCCCCCCCCCCCCCCCCCATCCCTCCAGTTTTATTTGTCAGTTAGTTTCCACTCTCTCTCAAAGAAAGAAACGTGCATTTGAAGTCTTCGCGCGGTCAGTTAGCTCGCAATGGCGTCGTTAGAGTTTGATTTTCCGTTGGCCTCCTAGAGCAGAGTATTCCTTAGGACATCATTAAGTCCAGTGAGGGAGAAAGTCTTGCGAGGTGCAGTGTCTGCCTCGTCTAATATCCTGCTGTGCAGTTATTTGCTAAACGAGTACTTTGTTTACCCGGGCGGTACTGCTGGAAAAATGCAGGGATATTGAGAGCTCTGCTTTGAGAGGTAACAAGTCTTTAGCCTCAGAAAGTAGGTGTCGGTGATCATTTCAAGGCTCAGGGAGAGAAACTGGTGTAGAATTTGGAGCATGCTAAAGACTTAGTAAAAATGCTGTGGCTAGATGGTCGTCAACAACTCCTCGCTAACACGGACAGTAAACATCCGGGACCTACCTCATGAAATTATCGAGAAAGACACAAGGCATGGCTGGGAATTTGTCTGCAAAAAGCGTAAGTTTGAACATTTTTTTGACTAGTTTCCGCCCTCGCAACTTTATCGAGTGATTTGATAGTCTGAAAGTGTCATAATGACTGGTTTCCGGTGTCAGAAGTGATCACAAAATCGAGCGATAATTTACACAAATAAAATTCGACAATAATTAGCTGTGATTCTTCGTAGCAATCACGAACGCTCGGTTGAAAACGCTGCTAGACTTCGCCTAAATCTATGCCGCTAATTCCAAAGCTAACTTTGCCGTCAGAAAGAGCGTATTCTAGAGAGATTTGGCCGAATAACGCACCAAAATTCTCATGTCAGAGGTCACGTCAATTTCATGTCTAATTGCAAGACAAATAACATGTATTATTTGTCTTCCCTTTGACAGAGACTGTAGGTTCATAACGGGCCTAAATGCAAGTCTCCCTTTTGATAAACCGAGGTATTGATAAAGAAAGTTCTAAAACCCCTCAAATTTTCATGAGCCTGGTTTTGAAAAGTTCGGCTAGATGTCTCAAGGTAATAACACATGTGGACATTCAGTTTCTCAGTTTTATGGCCCATCCTGTCCAAATCACGGCGTTTTCAACGCCAAAAAGCTACTGACATTAAAAGAATTGCCTTCAAACCGAACGTTAAAGCACGATTTTCACAATGTGTGTGATGTCAGAAGAGGCTAGCTATTTAACAAGCAATATATATCATAGTGCTGAGTAAAACCAGCATTTAATGTCTGATTTTTGATCTTATAAAGGCACCCTTTTTTCTGTTTGCGCTCAGTACTGTTCAGTTGAACGTGTGACATCGTTTAAAGTCGATTATAAGCTTTTTCTTTACAATTTCACCTATTTGCTTGAAATATATAGCTGGAGTTTTCAAAACAGGGCTCCTGGAGTCCATACTAACTCCTATTACATGTCTCTCACTCTTTTTCTTTTTTATCTTTTTTGGACGGGGCGGGGGGCATGCTAGCTACATTAATAATTAGAAGAAGAGAAAGAAACTGTCCCTGACTTAAACTTTGCATTAAGGTCTTATCCCCACTTCCCCCCCCCCCCCCCATCCCCTCCAGTTTTATTTGTCAGTTAGTTTCCACTCTCTCTCAAAGAAAGAAACGTGCATTTGAAGTCTTCGCGCGGTCAGTTAGCTCGCAATGGCGTCGTTAGAGTTTGATTTTCCGTTGGCCTCCTAGAGCAGAGTATTCCTTAGGACATCATTAAGTCCAGTGAGGGAGAAAGTCTTGCGAGGTGCAGTGTCTGCCTCGTCTAATATCCTGCTGTGCAGTTATTTGCTAAACGAGTACTTTGTTTACCCGGGCGGTACTGCTGGAAAAATGCAGGGATATTGAGAGCTCTGCTTTGAGAGGTAACAAGTCTTTAGCCTCAGAAAGTAGGTGTCGGTGATCATTTCAAGGCTCAGGGAGAGAAACTGGTGTAGAATTTGGAGCATGCTAAAGACTTAGTAAAAATGCTGTGGCTAGATGGTCGTCAACAACTCCTCGCTAACACGGACAGTAAACATCCGGGACCTACCTCATGAAATTATCGAGAAAGACACAAGGCATGGCTGGGAATTTGTCTGCAAAAAGCGTAAGTTTGAACATTTTTTTGACTAGTTTCCGCCCTCGCAACTTTATCGAGTGATTTGATAGTCTGAAAGTGTCATAATGACTGGTTTCCGGTGTCAGAAGTGATCACAAAATCGAGCGATAATTTACACAAATAAAATTCGACAATAATTAGCTGTGATTCTTCGTAGCAATCACGAACGCTCGGTTGAAAACGCTGCTAGACTTCGCCTAAATCTATGCCGCTAATTCCAAAGCTAACTTTGCCGTCAGAAAGAGCGTATTCTAGAGAGATTTGGCCGAATAACGCACCAAAATTCTCATGTCAGAGGTCACGTCAATTTCATGTCTAATTGCAAGACAAATAACATGTATTATTTGTCTTCCCTTTGACAGAGACTGTAGGTTCATAACGGGCCTAAATGCAAGTCTCCCTTTTGATAAACCGAGGTATTGATAAAGAAAGTTCTAAAACCCCTCAAATTTTCATGAGCCTGGTTTTGAAAAGTTCGGCTAGATGTCTCAAGGTAATAACACATGTGGACATTCAGTTTCTCAGTTTTATGGCCCATCCTGTCCAAATCACGGCGTTTTCAACGCCAAAAAGCTACTGACATTAAAAGAATTGCCTTCAAACCGAACGTTAAAGCACGATTTTCACAATGTGTGTGATGTCAGAAGAGGCTAGCTATTTAACAAGCAATATATATCATGGTGCTGAGTAAAACCAGCATTTAATGTCTGATTTTTGATCTTCTAAAGGCACCCTTTTTTCTGTTTGCGCTCAGTACTGTTCAGTTGAACGTGTGACATCGTTTAAAGTCGATTATAAGCTTTTTCTTTACAATTTCACCTATTTGCTTGAAATATATAGCTGGAGTTTTCAAAACAGGGCTCCTGGAGTCCATACTAACTCCTATTACATGTCTCTCACTCTTTTTCTTTTTTATCTTTTTTGGACGGGGCGGGGGGCATGCTAGCTACATTAATAATTAGAAGAAGAGAAAGAAACTGTCCCTGACTTAAACTTTGCATTAAGGTCTTATCCCCACTTCCCCCCCCCCCCCCCCCATCCCCTCCAGTTTTATTTGTCAGTTAGTTTCCACTCTCTCTCAAAGAAAGAAACGTGCATTTGAAGTCTTCGCGCGGTCAGTTAGCTCGCAATGGCGTCGTTAGAGTTTGATTTTCCGTTGGCCTCCTAGAGCAGAGTATTCCTTAGGACATCATTAAGTCCAGTGAGGGAGAAAGTCTTGCGAGGTGCAGTGTCTGCCTCGTCTAATATCCTGCTGTGCAGTTATTTGCTAAACGAGTACTTTGTTTACCCGGGCGGTACTGCTGGAAAAATGCAGGGATATTGAGAGCTCTGCTTTGAGAGGTAACAAGTCTTTAGCCTCAGAAAGTAGGTGTCGGTGATCATTTCAAGGCTCAGGGAGAGAAACTGGTGTAGAATTTGGAGCATGCTAAAGACTTAGTAAAAATGCTGTGGCTAGATGGTCGTCAACAACTCCTCGCTAACACGGACAGTAAACATCCGGGACCTACCTCATGAAATTATCGAGAAAGACACAAGGCATGGCTGGGAATTTGTCTGCAAAAAGCGTAAGTTTGAACATTTTTTTGACTAGTTTCCGCCCTCGCAACTTTATCGAGTGATTTGATAGTCTGAAAGTGTCATAATGACTGGTTTCCGGTGTCAGAAGTGATCACAAAATCGAGCGATAATTTACACAAATAAAATTCGACAATAATTAGCTGTGATTCTTCGTAGCAATCACGAACGCTCGGTTGAAAACGCTGCTAGACTTCGCCTAAATCTATGCCGCTAATTCCAAAGCTAACTTTGCCGTCAGAAAGAGCGTATTCTAGAGAGATTTGGCCGAATAACGCACCAAAATTCTCATGTCAGAGGTCACGTCAATTTCATGTCTAATTGCAAGACAAATAACATGTATTATTTGTCTTCCCTTTGACAGAGACTGTAGGTTCATAACGGGCCTAAATGCAAGTCTCCCTTTTGATAAACCGAGGTATTGATAAAGAAAGTTCTAAAACCCCTCAAATTTTCATGAGCCTGGTTTTGAAAAGTTCGGCTAGATGTCTCAAGGTAATAACACATGTGGACATTCAGTTTCTCAGTTTTATGGCCCATCCTGTCCAAATCACGGCGTTTTCAACGCCAAAAAGCTACTGACATTAAAAGAATTGCCTTCAAACCGAACGTTAAAGCACGATTTTCACAATGTGTGTGATGTCAGAAGAGGCTAGCTATTTAACAAGCAATATATATCATGGTGCTGAGTAAAACCAGCATTTAATGTCTGATTTTTGATCTTCTAAAGGCACCCTTTTTTCTGTTTGCGCTCAGTACTGTTCAGTTGAACGTGTGACATCGTTTAAAGTCGATTATAAGCTTTTTCTTTACAATTTCACCTATTTGCTTGAAATATATAGCTGGAGTTTTCAAAACAGGGCTCCTGGAGTCCATACTAACTCCTATTACATGTCTCTCACTCTTTTTCTTTTTTATCTTTTTTGGACGGGGCGGGGGGCATGCTAGCTACATTAATAATTAGAAGAAGAGAAAGAAACTGTCCCTGACTTAAACTTTGCATTAAGGTCTTATCCCCACTTCCCCCCCCCCCCCCCATCCCCTCCAGTTTTATTTGTCAGTTAGTTTCCACTCTCTCTCAAAGAAAGAAACGTGCATTTGAAGTCTTCGCGCGGTCAGTTAGCTCGCAATGGCGTCGTTAGAGTTTGATTTTCCGTTGGCCTCCTAGAGCAGAGTATTCCTTAGGACATCATTAAGTCCAGTGAGGGAGAAAGTCTTGCGAGGTGCAGTGTCTGCCTCGTCTAATATCCTGCTGTGCAGTTATTTGCTAAACGAGTACTTTGTTTACCCGGGCGGTACTGCTGGAAAAATGCAGGGATATTGAGAGCTCTGCTTTGAGAGGTAACAAGTCTTTAGCCTCAGAAAGTAGGTGTCGGTGATCATTTCAAGGCTCAGGGAGAGAAACTGGTGTAGAATTTGGAGCATGCTAAAGACTTAGTAAAAATGCTGTGGCTAGATGGTCGTCAACAACTCCTCGCTAACACGGACAGTAAACATCCGGGACCTACCTCATGAAATTATCGAGAAAGACACAAGGCATGGCTGGGAATTTGTCTGCAAAAAGCGTAAGTTTGAACATTTTTTTGACTAGTTTCCGCCCTCGCAACTTTATCGAGTGATTTGATAGTCTGAAAGTGTCATAATGACTGGTTTCCGGTGTCAGAAGTGATCACAAAATCGAGCGATAATTTACACAAATAAAATTCGACAATAATTAGCTGTGATTCTTCGTAGCAATCACGAACGCTCGGTTGAAAACGCTGCTAGACTTCGCCTAAATCTATGCCGCTAATTCCAAAGCTAACTTTGCCGTCAGAAAGAGCGTATTCTAGAGAGATTTGGCCGAATAACGCACCAAAATTCTCATGTCAGAGGTCACGTCAATTTCATGTCTAATTGCAAGACAAATAACATGTATTATTTGTCTTCCCTTTGACAGAGACTGTAGGTTCATAACGGGCCTAAATGCAAGTCTCCCTTTTGATAAACCGAGGTATTGATAAAGAAAGTTCTAAAACCCCTCAAATTTTCATGAGCCTGGTTTTGAAAAGTTCGGCTAGATGTCTCAAGGTAATAACACATGTGGACATTCAGTTTCTCAGTTTTATGGCCAATCCTGTCCAAATCACGGCGTTTTCAACGCCAAAAAGCTACTGACATTAAAAGAATTGCCTTCAAACCGAACGTTAAAGCACGATTTTCACAATGTGTGTGATGTCAGAAGAGGCTAGCTATTTAACAAGCAATATATATCATAGTGCTGAGTAAAACCAGCATTTAATGTCTGATTTTTGATCTTCTAAAGGCACCCTTTTTTCTGTTTGCGCTCAGTACTGTTCAGTTGAACGTGTGACATCGTTTAAAGTCGATTATAAGCTTTTTCTTTACAATTTCACCTATTTGCTTGAAATATATAGCTGGAGTTTTCAAAACAGGGCTCCTGGAGTCCATACTAACTCCTATTACATGTCTCTCACTCTTTTTCTTTTTTATCTTTTTTGGACGGGGCGGGGGGCATGCTAGCTACATTAATAATTAGAAGAAGAGAAAGAAACTGTCCCTGACTTAAACTTTGCATTAAGGTCTTATCCCCACTTCCCCCCCCCCCCCCCCATCCCCTCCAGTTTTATTTGTCAGTTAGTTTCCACTCTCTCTCAAAGAAAGAAACGTGCATTTGAAGTCTTCGCGCGGTCAGTTAGCTCGCAATGGCGTCGTTAGAGTTTGATTTTCCGTTGGCCTCCTAGAGCAGAGTATTCCTTAGGACATCATTAAGTCCAGTGAGGGAGAAAGTCTTGCGAGGTGCAGTGTCTGCCTCGTCTAATATCCTGCTGTGCAGTTATTTGCTAAACGAGTACTTTGTTTACCCGGGCGGTACTGCTGGAAAAATGCAGGGATATTGAGAGCTCTGCTTTGAGAGGTAACAAGTCTTTAGCCTCAGAAAGTAGGTGTCGGTGATCATTTCAAGGCTCAGGGAGAGAAACTGGTGTAGAATTTGGAGCATGCTAAAGACTTAGTAAAAATGCTGTGGCTAGATGGTCGTCAACAACTCCTCGCTAACACGGACAGTAAACATCCGGGACCTACCTCATGAAATTATCGAGAAAGACACAAGGCATGGCTGGGAATTTGTCTGCAAAAAGCGTAAGTTTGAACATTTTTTTGACTAGTTTCCGCCTCGCAACTTTATCGAGTGATTTGATAGTGAAAGTGTCATAATGACTGGTTTCCGGTGTCAGAATGATCACAAAATCGAGCGATAATTTACACAAATAAAATTCGACAATAATTAGCTGTGATTCTTCGTAGCAATCACGAACGCTCGGTTTGAAAACGCTGCTAGACTTCGCCTAAATCTATGCCGCTAATTCCAAAGCTAACTTTGCCGTCAGAAAGAGCGTATTCTAGAGAGATTTGGCCGAATAACGCACCAAATTCTCATGTCAGAGGTCAACGTCAATTTCATGTTCTAATTGCAAGACAATAACATGTATTATTTGTCTTCCTTTGACAGAGACTGTAGGTTCATAACGGGCCTAAATGCAAGTCTCCCTTTTGAAACCGAGGTATTGATAAAGAAAGTTCTAAAACCCCTCAAATTTTCATGAGCCTGGTTTTGAAAAGTTCGGCTAGATGTCTCAAGGTAATAACACATGTGGACATTCAGTTTCTCAGTTTTATGGCCCATCCTGTCCAAATCACGGCGTTTTCAACGCCAAAAAGCTACTGACATTAAAAGAATTGCCTTCAAACCGAACGTTAAAGCACGATTTTCACAATGTGTGTGATGTCAGAAGAGGCTAGCTATTTAACAAGCAATTATATATCATGGTGCTGAGTAAAACCAGCATTTAATGTCTGATTTTTGATCTTCTAAAGGCACCCTTTTTCTGTTTGCGCTCAGTACTGTTCAGTTGAACGTGTGACATCGTTTAAAGTCGATTATAAGCTTTTTCTTTACAATTTCACCTATTTGCTTGAAATATATAGCTGGAGTTTTCAAAACAGGGCTCCTGGAGTCCATACTAACTCCTATTACATGTCTCTCACTCTTTTTTTTTTTTATCTTTTTTGGACGGGGCGGGGGCATGCTAGCTACATTAATAATTAGAAGAAGAGAAAGAAACTGTCCCTGACTTAAACTTTGCATTAAGGTCTTATCCCCACTCCCCCCCCACCCCCCCCCCCCCATCCCCCCAGTTTTATTTGTCAGTTAGTTTCCACTCTCTCTCAAAGAAAGAAACGTGCATTTGAAGTCTTCGCGCGGTCAGTTAGCTCGCAATGGCGTCGTTAGAGTTTGATTTTCCGTTGGCCTCCTAGAGCAGAGTATTCCTTAGGACATCATTAAGTCCAGTGAGGGAGAAAGTCTTGCGAGGTGCAGTGTCTGCCTCGTCTAATATCCTGCTGTGCAGTTATTTGCTAAACGAGTACTTTGTTTACCCGGGCGGTACTGCTGGAAAAATGCAGGGATATTGAGAGCTCTGCTTTGAGAGGTAACAAGTCTTTAGCCTCAGAAAGTAGGTGTCGGTGATCATTTCAAGGCTCAGGGAGAGAAACTGGTGTAGAATTTGGAGCATGCTAAAGACTTAGTAAAAATGCTGTGGCTAGATGGTCGTCAACAACTCCTCGCTAACACGGACAGTAAACATCCGGGACCTACCTCATGAAATTATCGAGAAAGACACAAGGCATGGCTGGGAATTTGTCTGCAAAAAGCGTAAGTTTGAACATTTTTTGACTAGTTTCCGCCCTCGCAACTTTATCGAGTGATTTGATAGTCTGAAAGTGTCATAATGACTGGTTTCCGGTGTCAGAAGTGATCACAAAATCGAGCGATAATTTACACAAATAAAATTCGACAATAATTAGCTGTGATTCTTCGTAGCAATCACGAACGCTCGGTTGAAAACGCTGCTAGACTTCGCCTAAATCTATGCCGCTAATTCCAAAGCTAACTTTGCCGTCAGAAAGAGCGTATTCTAGAGAGATTGGCCGAATAACGCACCAAAATTCTCATGTCAGAGGTCACGTCAATTTCATGTCTAATTGCAAGACAAATAACATGTATTATTTGTCTTCCCTTTGACAGAGACTGTAGGTTCATAACGGGCCTAAATGCAAGTCTCCCTTTTGATAAACCGAGGTATTGATAAAGAAAGTTCTAAAACCCCTCAAATTTTCATGAGCCTGGTTTTGAAAAGTTCGGCTAGATGTCTCAAGGTAATAACACATGTGGACATTCAGTTTCTCAGTTTTATGGCCATCCTGTCCAAATCACGGCGTTTTCAACGCCAAAAAGCTACTGACATTAAAAGAATTGCCTTCAAACCGAACGTTAAAGCACGATTTTCACAATGTGTGTGATGTCAGAAGAGGCTAGCTATTTAACAAGCAATATATATCATAGTGCTGAGTAAAACCAGCATTTAATGTCTGATTTTTGATCTTAAAAGGCACCCTTTTTCTGTTTTGCGCTCAGTACTGTTCAGTTGAACGTGTGACATCGTTTTAAAGTCGATTATAAGCTTTTTCTTTACAATTTCACCTATTTGCTTGAAATATATAGCTGGAGTTTTCAAAACAGGGCTCCTGGAGTCCATACTAACTCCTATTACATGTCTCTCACTCTTTTTCTTTTTTATCTTTTTTGGAGGGCGGGGGCATGCTAGCTACATTAATAATTAGAAGAAAGAGAAAGAAAACTGTCCCTGACTTAAACTTTGCATTAAGGTCTTATCCCCACTTCCCCCCCCCCCCCCCCATCCCCTCCAGTTTTATTTGTCAGTTAGTTTCCACTCTCTCTCAAAGAAAGAAACGTGCATTTGAAGTGTTAGCTCGCAATGGCGTCGTTAGAGTTTGATTTTCCGTTGGCCTCCTAGAGCAGAGTATTCCTTAGGACATCATTAAGTCCAGTGAGGGAGAAAGTCTTGCGAGGTGCAGTGTCTGCCTCGTCTAATATCCTGCTGTGCAGTTATTTGCTAAACGAGTACTTTGTTTACCCGGGCGGTACTGCTGGAAAAATGCAGGGATATTGAGAGCTCTGCTTTGAGAGGTAACAAGTCTTTAGCCTCAGAAAGTAGGTGTCGGTGATCATTTCAAGGCTCAGGGAGAGAAACTGGTGTAGAATTTGGAGCATGCTAAAGACTTAGTAAAAATGCTGTGGCTAGATGGTCGTCAACAACTCCTCGCTAACACGGACAGTAAACATCCGGGACCTACCTCATGAAATTATCGAGAAAGACACAAGGCATGGCTGGGAATTTGTCTGCAGAAAAGCGTAAGTTTGAACATTTTTTTGACTAGTTTCCGCCCTCGCAACTTTATCGAGTGATTTGATAGTCTGAAAGTGTCATAATGACTGGTTTCCGGTGTCAGAAGTGATCACAAAATCGAGCGATAATTTACACAAATAAAATTCGACAATAATTAGCTGTGATTCTTCGTAGCAATCACGAACGCTCGGTTGAAAACGCTGCTAGACTTCGCCTAAATCTATGCCGCTAATTCCAAAGCTAACTTTGCCGTCAGAAAGAGCGTATTCTAGAGAGATTTGGCCGAATAACGCACCAAAATTCTCATGTCAGAGGTCACGTCAATTTCATGTCTAATTGCAAGACAAATAACATGTATTATTTGTCTTCCCTTTGACAGAGACTGTAGGTTCATAACGGGCCTAAATGCAAGTCTCCCTTTTGATAAACCGAGGTATTGATAAAGAAAGTTCTAAAACCCCTCAAATTTTCATGAGCCTGGTTTTGAAAAGTTCGGCTAGATGTCTCAAGGTAATAACACATGTGGACATTCAGTTTCTCAGTTTTATGGCCCATCCTGTCCAAATCACGGCGTTTTCAACGCCAAAAAGCTACTGACATTAAAAGAATTGCCTTCAAACCGAACGTTAAAGCACGATTTTCACAATGTGTGTGATGTCAGAAGAGGCTAGCTATTTAACAAGCAATATATATCATGGTGCTGAGTAAAACCAGCATTTAATGTCTGATTTTTGATCTTCTAAAGGCACCCTTTTTTTCTGTTTGCGCTCAGTACTGTTCAGTTGAACGTGTGACATCGTTTAAAGTCGATTATAAGCTTTTTCTTTACAATTTCACCTATTTGCTTGAAATATATAGCTGGAGTTTTCAAAACAGGGCTCCTGGAGTCCATACTAACTCCTATTACATGTCTCTCACTCTTTTCTTTTTTATCTTTTTTGGACGGGGCGGGGGCATGCTAGCTATATTAATAATTAGAAGAAGAGAAAGAAACTGTCCCTGACTTAAACTTTGCATTAAGGTCTTATCCCCACTTCCCCCCCCCCCCCCCCCCCCCCCCTCCAGTTTTATTTGTCAGTTAGTTTCCACTCTCTCTCAAAGAAAGAAACGTGCATTTGAAGTGTTAGCTCGCAATGGCGTCGTTAGAGTTGATTTTCCGTTGGCCTCCTAGAGCAGAGTATTCCTTAGGACATCATTAAGTCCAGTGAGGGAGAAAGTCTTGCGAGGTGCAGTGTCTGCCTCGTCTAATATCCTGCTGTGCAGTTATTTGCTAAACGAGTACTTTGTTTACCCGGGCGGTACTGCTGGAAAAATGCAGGGATATTGAGAGCTCTGCTTTGAGAGGTAACAAGTCTTTAGCCTCAGAAAGTAGGTGTCGGTGATCATTTCAAGGCTCAGGGAGAGAAACTGGTGTAGAATTTGGAGCATGCTAAAGACTTAGTAAAAATGCTGTGGCTAGATGGTCGTCAACAACTCCTCGCTAACACGGACAGTAAACATCCGGGACCTACCTCATGAAATTATCGAGAAAGACACAAGGCATGGCTGGGAATTTGTCTGCAAAAGCGTAAGTTTGAACATTTTTTTGACTAGTTTCCGCCCTCGCAACTTTATCGAGTGATTTGATAGTCTGAAAGTGTCATAATGACTGGTTTCCGGTGTCAGAAGTGATCACAAAATCGAGCGATAATTTACACAAATAAAATTCGACAATAATTAGCTGTGATTCTTCGTAGCAATCACGAACGCTCGGTTGAAAACGCTGCTAGACTTCGCCTAAATCTATGCCGCTAATTCCAAAGCTAACTTTGCCGTCAGAAAGAGCGTATTCTAGAGAGATTTGGCCGAATAACGCACCAAAATTCTCATGTCAGAGGTCACGTCAATTTCATGTCTAATTGCAAGACAAATAACATGTATTATTTGTCTTCCCTTTGACAGAGACTGTAGGTTCATAACGGGCCTAAATGCAAGTCTCCCTTTTGATAAACCGAGGTATTGATAAAGAAAGTTCTAAAACCCCTCAAATTTTCATGAGCCTGGTTTTGAAAAGTTCGGCTAGATGTCTCAAGGTAATAACACATGTGGACATTCAGTTTCTCAGTTTTATGGCCCATCCTGTCCAAATCACGGCGTTTTCAACGCCAAAAAGCTACTGACATTAAAAGAATTGCCTTCAAACCGAACGTTAAAGCACGATTTTCACAATGTGTGTGATGTCAGAAGAGGCTAGCTATTTAACAAGCAATATATATCATGGTGCTGAGTAAAACCAGCATTTAATGTCTGATTTTTGATCTTCTAAAGGCACCCTTTTTTCTGTTTGCGCTCAGTACTGTTCAGTTGAACGTGTGACATCGTTTAAAGTCGATTATAAGCTTTTTCTTTACAATTTCACCTATTTGCTTGAAATATATAGCTGGAGTTTTCAAAACAGGGCTCCTGGAGTCCATACTAACTCCTATTACATGTCTCTCACTCTTTTTCTTTTATCTTTTTTGGACGGGGCGGGGGGCATGCTAGCTACATTAATAATTAGAAGAAGAGAAAGAAACTGTCCCTGACTTAAACTTTGCATTAAGGTCTTATCCCCACTTCCACCCCCCCCCCCCCCCCCCCCATCCCCTCCAGTTTTATTTGTCAGTTAGTTTCCACTCTCTCTCAAAGAAAGAAACGTGCATTTGAAGTCTTCGCGCGGTCAGTTAGCTCGCAATGGCGTCGTTAGAGTTTGATTTTCCGTTGGCCTCCTAGAGCAGAGTATTCCTTAGGACATCATTAAGTCCAGTGAGGGAGAAAGTCTTGCGAGGTGCAGTGTCTGCCTCGTCTAATATCCTGCTGTGCAGTTATTTGCTAAACGAGTACTTTGTTTACCCGGGCGGTACTGCTGGAAAAATGCAGGGATATTGAGAGCTCTGCTTTGAGAGGTAACAAGTCTTTAGCCTCAGAAAGTAGGTGTCGGTGATCATTTCAAGGCTCAGGGAGAGAAACTGGTGTAGAATTTGGAGCATGCTAAAGACTTAGTAAAAATGCTGTGGCTAGATGGTCGTCAACAACTCCTCGCTAACACGGACAGTAAACATCCGGGACCTACCTCATGAAATTATCGAGAAAGACACAAGGCATGGCTGGGAATTTGTCTGCAAAAAGCGTAAGTTTGAACATTTTTTTTGACTAGTTTCCGCCCTCGCAACTTTATCGAGTGATTTGATAGTCTGAAAGTGTCATAATGACTGGTTTCCGGTGTCAGAAGTGATCACAAAATCGAGCGATAATTTACACAAATAAAATTCGACAATAATTAGCTGTGATTCTTCGTAGCAATCACGAACGCTCGGTTGAAAACGCTGCTAGACTTCGCCTAAATCTATGCCGCTAATTCCAAAGCTAACTTTGCCGTCAGAAAGAGCGTATTCTAGAGAGATTTGGCCGAATAACGCACCAAAATTCTCATGTCAGAGGTCACGTCAATTTCATGTCTAATTGCAAGACAAATAACATGTATTATTTGTCTCCCTTTGACAGAGACTGTAGGTTCATAACGGGCCTAAATGCACAGTCTCCCTTTTGATAAACCGAGGTATTGTAAAGAAAGTTCTAAAACCCCTCAAATTTTTCATGAGCCTGGTTG
>JAEMWC010001057.1:0-25000 GCA_016490735.1 Pachyseris speciosa
TTCAATAAGCCAATCACGTTCAAAGTACAATTTAAATCAACCAATCACATTCAAAGTTGTAGTTTAAATCACCAATCACAACCTTGGTTTCAATCACCATACATTTTGATTGTATTCAATTTCAGAGCGACATTTAAACATTTTTTTCGCTTCCTTTGTCAGTCTTTTGATGCTAAATTTCCCTCCCTTTTATAACTTGGCTCTTCTTCTTTCTCGGAAATTGTAATTTTTATGATTAATGGTAATGAGACTTCGTGTCGTCCAATTCGGTCTGTAATCATACTCGTAATAAACAAATCGGACTGTTATCACTCGTATGATTACAGACCGAATTGGACTCAACTAATTCAAGCAATCAAAATCCCTCTGCTCATCTCACAAAGCTGTGTTGTGGGATATTTTGTTCCGTTTTTTTGGTGACTTTTGGGTATATTTGGGAAGATATAATTTTTTCTCAAAGGATTAGTTAAATTGAGGGAAATAGGAAATTTGGAAGATTTAATAAAGGTTTAAAATTGGAATTTGAAGGTAGAAATTAGTAGACGGTCACCAAAACAGTTCCCCCAGCTAACTGCAGTGCTCATGTGGGGTGTCAATTAACTGGAAGGGTTTCAAAACATTTTTACTCCATTACAATCCCTTCTTTAAACTGCTTCAAATTTCACATAAATTCACGTTTAGTTTTTTGCAATTTCAAGTGGACATCGTTTTGAGACATTTTAGAGCCTGGATTAGATTTTTACTAGTTTAACTGTAAATGATTTGATGATTTTTATTTTACCGAACGCATCATGGATTGGTAGCTAACAAATATCACACTTTTTCCAGGGAGGACATTGAAGACGTCGATGTTGAAGTTGCTGCTGAGGAGACTCCAGAGAGAAATCCGATCAGAAAGTTGGGCAAATCAAAATCCGAGGAGGTAGACTTAACAGGTGACAGGTCTGTCACTGGATCGTCTGGTGAGAACAAGCTCATGGAGTAAGACCTACGAATTTTTAAACATCCCTAGTGCTTTCAGGCCTGAGCTGTTTCCTCGGGATATCTCTTGTGAAGGTCTACGTAATTCGCCTTACCGTGGCTTCCCTTCCCTCCCCTCCCATCTCCTCTCTTCCCCTTCCCTCCCCCACTCCCCCGTTACAATATTTTTTTTATTAGCTTCGCCAGAGACCTGGCAGGGACACTACAATAACTTACACCAATTACTGTAGGCCAGTGACTGCAAATCCCTCCCCATAACCACATTCTAGGTGGGCCACCAAACCGGGGACTACGCCCCTACTCTGTTGTTCTGTAATTTTCGTGCGTTATGGTCCGTGAAGTATTCAAGGAAAAGACTTCCTTCCCACCCCCACCTCCACGAAATAAAGGAAATATTATTAAAAACATCAAGGAACTCCGTCGGTGGTCAACCTGACCAAGTACAATTGTTGTAAAGTTGTACAGTAGGATGATATCAAGGAAGCATTATCTGGTACAGAGGACGTGCAATGTCCCAAACTTTTGCTTGCTTAGCGCCTCTGGAGGAGTGTGGAGTCGGTGTATTATTGTGGGCGGTGGGGTGAGGGAAGCCGAAAACGAGTGCGTGCCTTGCACGTCTCTTTCTTCGCGTGCGCCGGTCGCACTCGCGCCCTATTTTATTTCAGCGCTTGCTATGCAGGCCGTAAAATGAAAATGGCGGTTAGTTCTTTGGATTAAAGAACTTAGTGCAGCTGATGTGTGCCACGTCTGAGTATTGATATAAGTATCGAAGTTTGGTCCAGAAAGAGATTCGCTTTTTCATGCGTCCTTTCACTTCTCTTAATCCAGGGATAAAAATAATGACCAACAAGCCCTTCTCACGATCAAGCAGTAGCCCTGGCCTTAGCAATCTAAGCGGTTCGCCTGCCTTCGAGCGCGTCTCCAATCCCACTCGCCGAGGGTCTGACGGAAGCCAGCGACTGAATCAGCAGCGTCATGCGCCGAGCTCTCAGACTGTGTTGTCACCTCTTCCTTACTGGGTGGCTGAAGGGGTTCCTTTGGTTATGCCACCTGGAGACGTTCAAATGATGCCAGTCCAGGCTGCTACGCCTGGAATGCAAAGCATGGTGCCGGTAATGGCCACACCCAGTGCTACAGGGTCTCAGCCCTCTGGTAATTTCCTTCATTACTGACCTGCTGAATTAGAGTAGTTTTCAATTACTCCAGCCAATCACAACAGACCGAAACAGTGCAATGAGCCAATCAGAATTCGAAATGATTACACGTAACCGGCGCAAAGCGCGGAAAGTACGCGCGTGCAAGTCGCGATTGCCTTTGGTTTTGCTTCTCATTGGTTAAGAAAGTGGCGCGAGTTATGCTGGCCAATCACAGCGAAGAAATGCAAAACCGAAACAAACGCAATTTACTTTCAACACTCAATTGAAAAGCGCTCTATTGCAACTTGTTACATGATTTGAGGCCTGCACAGGAGAGCGGTTTTAGAAACGTGTGAGACTAACTCACTAAAGAATAAAATCTTGGACAAAGCTACTTTAGAAAACAGGCCAAAAATCCCTATCCGGTACGTGTGCCTCAACAACATTACTAAAATAACTTGTCCTCCCCCACCCCTGGCCTCCGAATCAACATTGAATAGCAGGTGAGGGGAGGGGGGTTTTCAAGGTCAGTTGATTTTTGTTTGCACGCAGAAAGGCTTGAAAGCGCAATTTTCTTAACCGCTCGCCCGGATCTCAAATCTTCAAAGTCAACACAAAACATTTCTCAATATCGTGTTTTAGTATGGCGTTGTAAAAGGTTAATTTTATGACAGGCCTAGCTGTGTAGAGAGCACACAAGTCTGATGTTAAAATGGCATAGTTCTTTGTCTTTTTGCTCTAATATATTGCTTGTACCTAATTTTTCAGGCGGAATGGTGTGGTCTGTGCCCCAAGAGCCCGTACAACAGGGTGTTATTCTTATTCACCCCAATACAGGTGCGAGTTTCAGTTAATTCAGTGTTGTGATACTTGGGTCTGGGTAATAGCTCTCTTTGCAAAAGACTGGGATCGAGAAAGCTGCCTGAGGGATTCTGGGATTTTTTGTGGGAAGCGATTGTTTCTTCGCTTAACCGCGGTCAAACGTAAAAAAAAGAAAAAGTCCTTTAAAGATAAGGTTTTTACGTTGAGAGCTCAAAGATGATGAGTCTTTCATCAGTCTGTGAGTTTACTAAATTTTTCATGAATTACTAAAAAAGTTTAAAGGTTTTTTTAAAGCGAAGAATGTGGAGACTGTTCGGCGCGGTATGTTTTTGTTTTCTTTTTCATTGCGTGACTCCAGGAAAACCGATTCACCTTATTGTTCCTAAAACTGTTTTAGTAATTCATAAAATGATTTAGTAAACTCACAGACTGAAGAAAAACTTATCATCTTTGAGCTCTCAACGTAAAACCTTATCTTTAAAGGACTTTTCTTACTTTTTTACGTTTTACCGCGGTTAATTTCTTCGCGCGCTTGCGCGAACACTCGGTCCCAGTCCTTTCCGAACTGAGGTGCACATTGCACAAGGTGTCCGTTGGTCGTTACAACAACGTTCAGCGGATTGAATGCTGTGCATGGGATGGTTTGGACATAAGTGAAAACCAGGACCAAAGTTACTCTAGCCAATCAGAGCTCAAAGCAAATGAATAACCCGCTCCAAGCCCGGGAAAAACGTGCCGGCAAGTGGCGATGGAGTGGTTTTGCCTCTTGGTTGAGAAAGTGCCGCGAGTTTTGCCAACCAATCACGTAGCGGTGAATAGTCGTCACGTCATTCGTGTGTACTCAGTCGAGTGCGTCAGACAGACAGACAGCCTTTATTTTAGAACGATAAAAAATTAAAGCTTAACAGCTTGTGGGGTCGTGCGAATAAAATAAAAAACATCTAAAAATTAAAATGAACATTATGCAAAATATATCTCTCACTCTGTTTGTGAGTTCCGTGGAATAAAAATGTCAGAGAACTACCAAGATTCACTACCGCGGCCGCCAGCTGCGGAAAACTTACCAGGTTTACGCTTTTTCGCCTTTCCCGCTATGTTTCACGCCTGAACATAAACACGAATGACGTCATACCTTTTGCCCGCGCGCGAAATGTCGACTAAAATTTCAGGCCACGGCGGGAGTTTCGGAACCCCTACAATAGCGAATCCTCTTCACGAAAAGGAGAGAAACGACTGAAAATGAAATATGGGGAATATAAGCTACGTAAAAACGTAAAAAAATTGTAGTTAATTTTTGTTTCCTTTGCACTTTAAGCAAAACCAAGGGAAACGCAAATTGCTTTCCGCACTTAGTTGTGAACAATTTTAAAGGAATGTGTATGGTTCTATCTACAGGTGCTCCGTTGCTGGGAGCTGATGGAAATCCTCTTGTGATGCAACCAGCCTACCAGCAAGTCATGGTCAAGCCCGGCTCATCACCAGGCTACCATCAGCCATCCACACCTCGCACTGCAGTTCAAACTGCACAGCAGACATCTGCGGTGACGCAGCCGCAACAACCACACCAACAGTCGCAGCAGCAGCAGCAGCAGAATTCAGGACAGATTGTGATGCCACAGTATGTTGGCTTGCCGCAGCCTGTGTATGTGGTGCCATCCACCGCTAGGCCTCCTTATGCACAGCAACAGGCTGTAAGTTTTCCTAGTCAGTTTCCAGTCCCCCCGCAACTATACTCTCTGTCTAGAGATTTCAATTCACTTTCTTTTCGAAAGTTCTAGCGTCCGGTGCTCTGTAGCGTCAGTTTTGTTTTTCGAGTTTATTGTAGTAGGCAATAAGCCGTAGGTTGTCAGTGTAAATAGCGTAGTTAAGTCAAAGAGCTGTGTAGGTAGTTTAAAACTTAATCGTGTTCCTTGTTGGCAATTTAGTTTGAATCGTTGGTATGTTTTTTTCGTATTGTTTGTCGGATTAACTAAAGAATAAGGACATTAATTTGATCACAGTTTTTATGCCCAGTGATATCTAAAGTTTTTATTAATAGGCTCCGGGAGATTCAATCTGCCTGGCCGTGCAATGAGCGGTAAATGATCAGTTTTAATTGTTGTAATAGAAAGGGAGTCAATAAAAAGTTGCTTCATTTCTGTGGCATTGCAAGGATCTGTGATTCATGCCTTGTATTTCTTTAATTTAAGCGTAGTCACAAAAGGTGGTACAATCCGCCATTAGTTTGAAAATGTAGCAAGTGTTGTTGATTTTTAAGATCACAAAGTCTAGAGGAAAGAGTGAGCTAAGCGGAAGTTATAGAGTTGTTTTCATGTTGGAGTTTGTTAGACCCTCAGTCAATAGAGAACAGGTGCTCTTCTGAGCGGATTTGTGCCCAAGGGAAGTTAATCCCTGTCAAGATTTTATTAGGGCCAGTAACACTGTATCATTTCTTACAATTGTGACTTGGTGCGCTCGAGTAACGTCCTTGCACATCATTATCTCTTGCGGCACGCTAACAACGGCTAACAAGGCCGGAGCAGCCGACTGTGGCTACTCTCGCCTGACTATTATGTTGATAAATCAAAGAGTAACGCCTGCCAACATGGCCTCGAGTACCCCTTCTAATGGTTAAAAATTACCATGGCGCGCATGTGCGGCACTTGTTACCGTTGTCATCGTTAGTCACATCCCACAAGTGTCACATTTGATATCCGGTAATATCTACATATTTGAGTTGGCAAAAACTATGAAAAGTTATCGCGCCAACTATTTGTGCAAGATTGGATTGTTAGCGTCCTGTCATACTGTCGAGTGGAAAGTTCAGATCCATCATGTTTGGCATCTTGGTTTGCTTCTAATTAGCGGTGAAAGTGGGGCGAACGAATCTCATTGCTGCAGCCTGGGTGTATAACATTGTTGCAACATCCCCACCCAACTTACAATGTCCGTCAAACAACCAACGTGGGATGCAAAACGCTCCAACTTCGACCAAGCTGAATAACAATTTTAGAACCTATGAGAATGAATATATGAAAATCATTTTAGAGCCGTTGCACGGGGATTGAAACGCGAAGATTACTTAAGGCAATAGATTAAAAACCGCGGAAACCACGCAAGAGAGGTTACGTCCTCAAGTGTTTGCTATCAAGCTGTTGTCGTTGTGAAGATATACGCTGCGCGAAAAGGTCCTTGAACAAACTGTAGAATAAGCGGTCTGAGAGCACTGAAATCCTATTGTAGTTCCCCGGTATCGCTGTGGAGTCTTTCGTCCACTGAATTTCTCGGCGCGGATACCAAAGTCTCGCTGCTGTAAAATTGCCAGACGCGGTCGATTTGCTCCACTCTGATCTATCTTGTTTGAAATTTTCACCCTAGGCAAAATAGAATCAGGAAAGAGAGGTAGATGCAGGCAAATTTCATCAGAGAATTGAACTATGCTTTAAATACCAGAAGAAAACACTTTAAACAAATGTATTCATCCTACTTTAGGGAACCGAAGGGAGTCCAGGAGCCCAGTGGGTAACGTCCGGGCAATCGGTGGCGTCAACTAATTCGACATATCAAGATATGACCGCCCAGTTTGGTGGGCTTTCGTTGTCAGGACAACAAGCTGCTTTGGACCCAACATCTTACCAGCAACAACAATACGCGGACTCTGGCGTGCCCAGTTCTACTCGTACCACGCCTCCAATGTATGCGAACAGTGTCACGCAAGCTGGCGTGACAGGTCAAGTGCAATACGTTGTGTTACCATCACATTCTGGCGTGCATTCTCAAATGAGGCCTGTTTTGCAAGGCCAAGGTTACACTGGGCAAGCTGTGCCTCAAACAGCCTCTGCACAGCAGTACCAAGGTTATGTTGTGTCTCCAACGCAAACGCCATTTCAGCAATTTCCTTACGGTACCATTCCCAAAGACGTCACCACATCCGTTATTCAACAACACAGCCGTTCTCAAACACCACCCACCCCTCCCCAAACAGCGTCGCCTGTCCTCGCAAACCAGTATTTACAACAGCCGCAGGCGCAGTTGACGTTCACCTCGCAAATCCCTCAACAGTCTCCGCAACAGTCACACACAACTCCATACCAGCAACAAACCACCTCATCCCACAATCCACAGCAAGTTATGCGACCCATGGTACCTGTTGTCATTCAAGGAAGTCGAGGCGTTGCTATGGCAACTGCCGTTGGACAACAGGGAGCAGTCCCTTCTCAGTTCCAACAGGCTTCTGTTCATGTTCAGACCCAGTACCCCTCTAACCAAAGAAGGATGTACAATATAGAAAGGCGCGTTCCTAAGGCTGGAGAGATGTACAGCTCGGATGCCTCCGTCATGCAGGGCTCGCATTCTTTAGTGTCTTACGTTGATGGCTCGATTCCGACCGGTTACGAGATTCCCGGCGAGAGAGTGCAATACAACCAGTATCATTATCAGAGGTACGTTCAATTGTATGTGACACTTATCTCACAGTTAAATAATTCCACCGTGCTCAGTCGAGCTTAATTTATCACACTGGCTGCTATTTTTAGTCACTACCTATTCTGCCTGTTTATCTGGAGATAAAAAGACGCAATTTAGTTTTTGCCCTGCGTGAAAACCACGCAGCAACACCTTGTTAGGGTAAAGCAGCTTTAAAATCCATACCTTTTTTGGGGTGTGTAAGGGGCACATGCTTATAATTTGTACAGAAATGGGTACCTTGCTCCAGGCAGAAAGGAAGAACAGCCATGCCAACGAAAAATGGTGCGAGCGGAAAATAACGTTGCTTTCCACTGTTTGCACCCCATGGAATACGCTGTTCACGTGCAGTAAGCACTGCAGTTTAAGCGTTACAAACCAGGTTTTTTTTCTGTCAAACATACAGTTCTTTCCTTAGCACTGCAGCCAACGTCTCACAAACCCTGTTATTCACGTTATACTAATAATAATTTAGAACTTATATAGCGCATTTTCCACGTGTACATGATCAAATGCGCTTTACAAGCAGATGAAATTGGATTTTGGAAATGTTGGTTTTTGTGGAGAGGGGAAAACCGGAAAACCCGGAGAAAAACCTCTCGGAGCAGAGAAGAGAACCAACAACAAACTCAACCCACATATGACGCCGAGTCCGGGAATCGAACCCGGGCCATATTGGTGGAAGGCGAGTGCTCTCATCACTGCGCCATCCCTGCGCCTAACAATCCATTCCATGTTTGCCTCAGTTCAAAATGGCGGCCATTCTGCATTTTTAAGCGTAGCCCGCGCGGTAGGCGTGGAAAGGCGAGGGGGAGGGAACAAGGGAGAGGAGATTCCCTCTCTCTTCTCCCCAGTCCCCTCTCCCTACCCCCTTCTCCCTCCCCTCCCCCTCTCATCCTCTTTTCGCGCCTTCTCCTAAACATTGTAATAATGTCGAGCTGTTTCTCTATCTCATTTTAGATATGGCTCCGCTGGTCAGGCCGCTAACTCGACTGGAAATCAGTATCAGTCGTTCAACAAACAGAAAACGAAACCGTATAAAGACCGTAGGGGTAGCCCCCGGGGACAACACCAGGATACGGGGAAGAAACATGGCCGGAAAACCCCCGAGTCCGAGCGGACGGCAGGTGAACAGTGAAGAACAATGGATTTTTAATGTGTACGTAATTTTAGTAAAATAATGCTTTTAACACTACTTTTAAATCGCGTAAGTTCAGAACACGGCAGAAAATCGCGTCGATTGTATTGTATTTTATTTATTTTTGGATTTTTTAGTCCTTAAAAGCGATTTGATTGGAATTTTATCTATTTGCGTATGCTGTGGGTTTAGTTTTCTGTGCTTCGTAATTGGTCACAAAGATTCACAACAATGTTTGGTTTTGCATTTCTTCACTTTGTGATTGATCAGCAAAGTCCCGCCACTTTCTCAATCACCAATCGCGATTTCCACAACTATTTTAGAGAGGAAACAGACATGGCTAAGTCAAATCTTTCTTTTTTTTTTTCTTGCAGGAGTCAGCAGTATTCTGGAAGTGTACAATTTGCCTAAAGGAATAAACGGCAATGAAAAAGATGAATTATTTGAGGATCCGACAAAGGCTGGCGCCAGAATAAAGAGGATAAACGCTTCTGCGCATTCAGACTAGACTTCAATTCTGGCGATGTTTTCCTCACCAATTCCCGGCCAAACGCGTCCTGAAATTCCCCGCTTAGCTTCAAATTTAAACTTCGTTCTCACCAAAACACGGGCGGCCTTGTTCACGCAGATTCGAACGTTCCTATTTCGTTCTCATCTTAGACGTTTTTAGGTTCCGCTCTCTGAAGGCTTTATTTTTATTTTGTATTTGATTTTTTATACGAAATACTGCGACGGAAAAAAACTCCCGAGTATAGGTACTTTGAAGTCATGTGCTTAAGCTGTATTCAAATATTGTTCTAGTTGTAAGAAATGTTAAGAAAATAAATTCTAGTAATCAGAAAAAGGAAACTAATAGCGTGAGTTGATGTTCCTCTCTAGCTTCCTCATGGAGTCCATGTTTCTCTTTATCGCAGCAAAGAACGGTCAGTGGTGGGCTAGTCTCCTTCGCAACCGTTATTGGGTCGTCACGCAACGCTCCTCCCCACCAACGGCTGCTCACTCGAGCTTTGCATTCCTTTCCCTCAAACTGACCAATAACGAGCAGGCTTCCATTTTCTAGAAACCTGGTCCTAGTCCTCGTCTTGTTGTGTTTTTGGCGGCAAATATAACGAGAAATATGATTGGCGCAGCTGCCAAGAATTACATGCATTTTATTGGTTCTCGGTGACAGAGGGAAAGGAATGCAGAGCTCGGGTGAGCAGCCGTTAGTGGGAGGAGCGTTACGGGACGACCCTAATAACGGCTGCGAAGGAGATTAGTGGTGGGCGGGACGGGGATACGTTATTCCGTGGGGTGTACCTAGTGGAGATTCCGCTCGAAAAAGGTACCTTTTCACCCCTGTTATACCTGAAAGGGTTGGGAATGTAAGATGTCAGTTTTCCAAAATGCCGCAAAACAGGATTATCAAGTATCAGGAGCCCATCACTAGGAGAGTATAACTGCCCCATATTCCTGTCACGGCGTTTTCACAGACAAATTTATTTTTAGATTGAATTTCCCGCCAATATCAGATTCCCGCAGGAGCCCCGATGACCAATCACAAGTCGCTGCACGTGCCACAAAATCTGCACGTGCAGAGCCTTTCCTTTTTGCTCATAAAAACTATTGTTATGGGGCGCTCTCGTGGCCGTTGCCGTCCTCGTTGCCATTTTTCGCGGGAAAAGATAGTCTTAAAAATAGATCGGTATGTAAAAATGCCGTGACATAGGCTTAGTATGGGAGTTGTACGCTCCTAGTTATGGGCTCTTGCAAGTATTTAATCGACGTTTTTAAAATTCGATATTCCACTATTCCCGTGTACTTTGCACCGTAGGAGTAAATAGGAGTTTGTTGCCTTTGTGCAAGAAATAGGAAAAATATATTTTTTTTCTCCATGTGAAAGGGTATGGGGTTGAGCCTCCGTGTGAAGCTTTCCTGTACGAGACGTGAAAGTTCTGCAAAACCCAAGGTTCTCCCTCATTGTCCTATGTGACGTGGTGAGTGATTTTGTCCTTGGCCTTTCATGACAAAAAAAAATTACTACGAGAACGAGTGAAACCACACAAGGAAAATATCTTTCAGCATTCTTATATATTGTCAAGGAGTTTACTTTTCATGAGAGTTTAGAAAACTGTGGTTCCTCCTAAGGCCATTTCTCTCAGTTCTCTCGTGTTTTTCCTTCGTATTTTTTGTAATGTGCTTGTCGTGGGATAAATAGTGTGTGGAGGCGGATATCTCGGTCACCAGGTCACACTACCCACAAGTGTCAAGCTTTCTTTTCTACCGGCATTAATTTATAACCACGTCGCCTGCACCTTGGAGGAGCCAACCTTCCTGCGTTCCGCGTGCTAGAGGAACCTCATTGATATCCTACCTGCCTCAGCAGCAAAGGTTGGGTAAGAAAAACACCAACCCATATACTGTAGGTGTTTCTACAAGATCTGGCCCTGCATTGAACACCTTAGCCAGAAAAACTAAGCAGGGCAGCAGAGGATCGCCACTGGAACTTGTTCCGCTCAATTGGTTTATCAGTTGTCGTGCGCAGTTATTTTAAATCGTTTGCATGCTACTGATGAAGGCCTAAGCCCGAAACGTATGGCTTGGCTTTCAAACGAATTCTTGGCCCTTAACTACTTTTGTTTTTGACAATGACAGTCTGAATGCCAGGGTGGGTTGTTTGAATAATTAACAATTATTCCCATAAGTGGAGATGAATAGTGGTGGATATTTACCGAGCCGCGAAGCGGCGAGGTAAATATCCACCCTTTTCATCGACACTGAGGTGGAATGATTGTTTTAGTATATACCATACAAGCTGAATAATTAGCGGACCAAAACATTTCTTTTGGTGTGACAATATACCGACAAGCGGTCGGAAATTGTAAAATCTCACGAGCCGGCTGCTCGGAGGTGAATAGTACTTGCTAATCACCTCCGAGTTAACCAATCAGAGCGCGCGAAAAGCACTATTCACTTGTGTGGTATATACTAATTATGGATAGTGTCTCCTGTTGCTACTGCGCATGCGTTCTTCACATAAGGTTGAGGGTAACCACGCATTTTTCAGGAAAAAATATTGCCATACATGTTGTTCCGGTATTTCAAAGCTATTTTGAAGTACTTTGGCCAAATCATCTCTGAACAATGCGTGGTTGCCGCCAAATTTCGGTTCTACCTCGGTGTAGAAACCTTTGAGACTCACGAATGACGTAATGATTTTATTTGATTTTGCTTAATTTAGAGTTGATTTGATTTAGTCTCCTCAATTAGTAGAGCATCTGTGCTCGGCAAGAACATAGTAGAGGAGACTATGGCTACTAACTATGGCAAGAAAGATTTGAAACTTAAATAAAGTGATTATTATTCTAAACGTACAGCAAAACAATACCTCATAAAAACAAAGAAAACCTCGCCAGATTTTTACACCGAAGTAGGATTCCTTACAGTGGAACCCCACTCTACGGACATACCTGCTTGGTAATGCGCTATACTTCGGATACCTCTCGGACACCCCGAACCCCGAACGTTCTGCCCTAGAAGGGTCACGATTGCGATTGGCTGATAGCGGACCTGATTGCGTGATATTTGTGAACAGTGCCCCTAGCCCGGGAGTTCAAAATGGCGGACGAAGAAGGGTTTTCTGAGGATTTTCTCAATGGAGCCTCACTTCTGGCATCTGCCCTGAAGTCGCAAGGTGTGGAATATATGTTTGGAGTTGTAGGCATTCCAGTCATCGAAGTGGCGGTCGCTGCACAAGCAGAAGGAATCAAATATATCGGCATGCGAAACGAGCAGGCGGTACGTAAAGGCTAGGACCCGCAGGTTTTCTGTACACTTTACCTATCCAGCGAAAAACTAAACTATATTCTCGGATGCAGTTTATAAAGATCAAAGATTAAGATTAGAGATTAAAGATTAAACACTAAAAGAAGTGGAGGGGAAAATTGGTCTCCACTGAAAAATAAAGGGC
Organism: Pachyseris speciosa; assembly: GCA_016490735.1. NCBI lineage: Eukaryota > Metazoa > Cnidaria > Anthozoa > Scleractinia > Pachyseridae > Pachyseris > Pachyseris speciosa. The sequence goes on from JAEMWC010001057.1 coordinate 12,470, forward strand.
AACAGAATGAAAAAAGCGGACTGTATGATCTGCAGGTTCCAAGCTAAAAAGGTTTTTTTTTTCACTCAGGCTACAGGTCGCGAGAATAAGGTTTGCGAATATGTTCATGTAAACCTACACACTATGCTGTACGTACATGTATGAGATATTTAAATGAAACAAAAGATGGTACAGGACAGCCAATGCAAAGCTTAATAAGACTTAGGTCCGGTCAAACGCCGTACTTCAGGCCCCATTAAGTTCATGTGAAGCACGGCGTTTCACCCAATAATAATTTTAAGTTTGACTGATTTTATTGGGATTGGCTGAGGCATTCTTCATGGCCAGCCAGGCGGGAATAATGGCTGGAAATTGACTTTAGTTCAAGTGCCAAATTGATCACTGGGTGCTTCTGCATGTACTGGAGCATATAGGTACCAGAGCACATTGTAAAAATTACTATTGTTTTTGGGATTTTGTGATAGGCGTTTCTTTGGAGCTCTGGTACGTGCAGAAGCTACCCAATCTCCAGATGAGCTGAACCAAATGCATAGTCATGTTTATGTATGAACCAGCCTTGATTTTTTTTTTTTTTTTTGTGGTCTAGTTTAAGTTCAGCTGAATTAAGTTTGGTGTGTGACTTGACCGGCGAACTAATTTGAGTGGAGCTAAACTATAATTACATTTGGCTCATTTGAAGTATGTTGACCCAGGCCTTAAATTTTGGTAACTGCTTGAATATGTGGTGAATAAGTGCAGCGAAAATGTGCTATGTGACAAAATGTCCTTTGTGACGAAATGTGCTATGTGACAAAATGTGCTATCTGACGAAATGTGTTATGTGACGAAATGTGCTATGTGACAAAATGTGCTATGTGGTGGGGTGAAGCTGATGATGTTGTAAGATTAGGATAGTTGAACAAAGCATTGCTCTACAAGTAATGCAGCTGTCTCTAATTAATGTTGCTATATATGGTCTTGCTTTACCTGTTTCTTATAGGCTTGCTATGCAGCGTCAGCTATTGGCTACCTGACTGGGCGGTAAGATTAAAATGACACATCTTTCCCTGATTTTGTGCTGTTAATAGAACAAACAAAGTGGGGAGTGGAGAAACAGGGAACTTGGCAGTCAGATGGAAGGTTATTCCGTCAATGGACAAGCAATCAGCCAACCAATCAACTGATATACTGTATTCAGTCAGTCAGTCAGTCAGTCAGTCAGTCAGCCAGGCAGGCAGGCTTTTCTTTGTCAATTCTATATTTATCATTAGTTTTATTTAGACCTATTCTCATACAATAGGCTTTAAATTATTTTATCTTTTTTTAACTTTTTGTTAGAGAATTTCACATATATATATGGGTTATTGGCCAAGCGTGAGGTCAAGATGGCGGAATATTGGCCAAGTCCTTTTTTTGCTTGTTTATGGACCGAGACGAAGTCGAGGTCCATAAACACGCAAAAAAAGAACGAGGCCAATATCCTGCCATCTTGACCGAACAAGCGTGGTCAATGAAGGATTTATTATATGACTCAAAGGACGCAATTAAAAGATAGTAAAATGCAGGATGAACGGGCTATCCCGAGCGGTCAAGATGGCTCCATCTTGACCTCGCGGGTAGCCAATCACAGCAGAAGAATATTATTGATTCATCTTGACCGCTGAAAGAGCCAGTCATATAATAAAAATATATTATTACTTACATACATACTTACAGTGACAATACTAAAGTATTAAAAGATACCAATTTCATCCTGATGAAACAAATCCAGAAACAAGAAAAAGAAAAAGGAAAAAAAAAAGTGAAATCACCTCTTCAAAGTGTTTGAACTGGTTGGGTTTTAATCCTGTTAATCTCAATTTCCTGTTTCATGTGAGGTTGGATCCTTGTTTCTTGTACACATATAAGGGATGGCAACCCGGGGGGGGGGGGGTACTCCCTATGATGGCCTATGCGGGGAGGCTCCGCCTGAAGGTGGTCCCTTTTTCACGCTCCAGGTATATGAAAGGGTAGGGATTTCATGAGTCGAAGTATATGAAAGGGTAGGGAAATCTGTCATTGAGGTATTTAAAAGGGCCTTTCATTAAAATATTTGAACTCATACCTTACAACTGCACTGTTTTAATTTATTGAACGCTACGTGAAAATGACAAGAAGACTTCCTGTTTTAGGTATATGAAAGGGCTACTATTTGTTAATGGAAGGTAATTACGAAAGGGGTACCTTTTCCGTCAAAAATGGTATATAAAAGGGTGAGGGGTCAGACCTCGGAGTGGAACCACCCCATATGAAAATTCTTTTTAGTACCCCCCCCCCCCTTCCCTCGGGGATGGTGTATGGTAAATCAGAGACTTTGCGAGACAGCGAGACTAATATATTTTCTGTGAGCCCGAGACTGTCTTAGCCTTGCAAAAGAAATCGAGACACTGAGTGAGAAAACGTTGCAAAAAAATAGAGAGAGACCAGTAATTTCACAAAAATTCCAAGAGATGGGTATCTTTTGAAGAACCATTCAGTACCCCTACATGTAGAAACCTTTTCAAAACAATGTCCCTCACTAAGTGAAAAGTAATAGTTGACTGTCATTGATTGTACAGACCTGGTGCATGCCTGGTGGTTTCTGGACCAGGCTTGTTACATGCTCTGGGAGGAATGGCGAATGCAATGAGCAACTGTTGGTTAGTATTTAAAAAGCTGAATTTTCTGTTTCTGATTCATGTCAATTTGTGCCTGGCAAATACTACAAGAAATTTTACTGAACAGCAGACAACCCATATGCCCAGAGGGAAGCCCCCAATAACTAGCTCCCACAAGTGTTCTGTTTGCTCAGTGATTGGGCATCCAGCATAGTAATCAGGTGGTGGTAGGTCCAACTCTTTTGAGGGAAATGGAATTTTTTCCAAGTGTATAAGTGTACGTGTTACAGAAAAAAATACATCTTTCATCATCTGAGGCTCTTTAAAGTTAGAAGACTTGTATGAAGGGAATTTTGCACTTGAATCAGATTATTTTCATATATACCATAAGTATAATCTGCAGTTCTAGAAAATATCATTTAAACCACCTAATGGAACTTCCAATGATTGCAGGAGGGGTCTTAAAAGGGAAAACCAATAATAATATTTGGAATTTTTAGAGGTGTAATAATAATAATAGCAGATATTATTAGATGGATGATTTAGTGTAAATCTGTAAATTTTATGCAATTTTATTCCTATCTAATGTAAATTTGTAAATTTTGATATAATACTGGCTGCGTTTACACGCCCATTATTTGTGATTAGGACCTGGCATTCAGGAGTTTTTTAAACTGCAATAATAATAATAATAATAATAATAATAATAATTATTATTATTATTATAAAAACAGTTGTGGTAGTGGTATGGATAATTATTTCAGGAACAGTGCAATGTGTGTGACTGTGTTTTTTCCTGTTTTCTTAGGCCAGTGTTAGTCATTGGTGGTTCAAGTGATGTTGATCAAGAAAGCATGGGAGCTTTTCAGGAATACCCACAGGTGGGTAGTAAATTGAGTAAACTTTTAATTAGCAGCTCTCTGTATTGAGAAGTTTAGCAGTGCTGTGGTTTTGTTAACCATGTTAAAATTCTGTTTAGGATTCAGCTAAAATAATCAGACCTATTTATTTATGATTATTGTTTTCATTTATTAGCCTCACCATCATTAAGTCCCAGCTAAACAATCCAACATTTTCATCCAGCATTGTATTGGATGAGCATGTTTGACTTTTTAGCCACCTAGCCTCTCTTAACATTGCATTCAAATGGCTTTCTACATTTATCTAGATCAAACATAATGTTTGACAAACGTGATGTTGGATGAAAATGTTTGATTGTTTAGCTGAGACTTTAGCATATAATGCAGTGAATAGAATATAGTGTTTAGTAATGACTGTCGGTGACATAAGTATATCATTATGATAAGATGGCAATTCAAGGAGACCTCCAGAAACCACAAGGCTTGTTCATGTAGGAGCATGCCTGACCCCTCACAAGATTCAGAAGATGAGGACATGGCTGTGAACATTCAGTTATCATTTTAGAGAACTTTAATAATTATTGTGCAACCCTCTTTTGAAACTGGACTGAGTGTCTGATCAGAGAGTGTATGATTATAACATATAATTATTAGACAATGGTTTAAATGTTTCCTTCAAGAAGTTAAAGGCACTCAGGCTGGTAGCTTTTAGTATGTGTTAGTATATGTGTGAGTAATTTGCGTTAGTATAAGTCATTGTGACAAACTAAGGGCACAAGAACACGATGAAATTATTTTTTCTTGTATGTACTCATACCCTATCTGTATTAAGTTCAAAGGAATCAAAACCCATTTAGCTGCAAATGGCTTGCAATTCATTTTTAGAGTTCAGTGGCTCATAGCCACTTTGATTTTCATATATTCATGACCTGTATGTTCAGAAATCTAATGTTATGATAAGGAGGCTCAGGGTCTCTATTGTAGATTGCTAAAATGTAATTTTGTTAAGGTTGAGGCAGCAAGACCTTATTCCAAATATTCTGCACGTCCAAGCTGTGTTGGCCAGATACCTTTCTTTGTTGAAAAGGTAAGAGTTTAAAGTAATTTTGTCTAAATTTGTAGCTTGTGGGCACTGTGCATTCACAAGTAGTTTTAATTTGCTATTTTCCATTTTATGAAGAACTACAAGACAAGAAATAATTAGTAGTTCTGTAGTTCATAAACTTTGGGTACATGAAAACATTGAAATCAGTCTTAATACGTGTATACAAAATAATCAGTAACTTTAATTACTGTATAGAGCCATTTAAGTGATATAAGCCTTGGAGCAGGCTAATGTTTTAGAGTCAGTATGTGGTCATTCCATTATGCTTGAACACTTTGTAGTATTATTGATCAGTAATCTACTGACAGCTGATACCAATTGAGTTAATTGAATTAATCAAATGTAGCAATTTTATTTACAAAGTTATTGATAATCAGTGTACACTTCCTTTGAGCTGATTGTGGGTAAGCAATATTAATCATCATTCTTAGGTCAGCTGATGGACTCTTGTCATTGTGATGGACTCTTGTCTTGTCCAGCTGTTTGGACTCCCAGTGGAGTCTTTTTTAGTGACCATTTGTGTTGGCCAATTCAGACTTCCTCTGCAGTTGCTTTGCAATTTGCAATTTTATCATGCAGCCCTTTTGATAATGTTTAACATGTCTGCAGATGTACTTCTTACAGTTTCACTTATAATTTTGTAGGCTGTGCGAACAAGTATATATGGCAGACCAGGAGCCTCTTATCTGGACTTGCCAGGAAATATGATAACAGGGAAAGTAGCAGCGTGTAAGGCAAGGTGAAAAGCTGAACTACAGTATACATGTACAGTCAAACCGCAACTCTATTTGAGATCCCAATGTCCCCAAAATTGGGCACCTTACTTACTCAGTGTTAAAGTGGCCACTAGTCTCCTGCCCCTGTTTTGTCACATTATCAGACACAACCAAGCAACATTTTAAGCACATAATTATGCCAACCCTCCCTGATTATCCGGGAGTCTCCCAGATACAGAGCAAATCTCCTGGTCTCATGTATGGGTCACTAAATTAATCTCCTGAATAAAGGCAACTTGGGGTGTTATTCTAAAGAAGCTAACATCGCAATTAAAATTAAATTGGCTTGTGGCTGCATGTATTTTTACACATGTTCACTAAACTTTACAGAAACCATAGAAAATATGTGTTTGTCATCTTGCCATATGTAAAGTAAGAGTCTGATTAGATACATATTCAACCAGCCATTGCTCACTACAAAATGCTTCTGGGAGGGGGTGGGTGTATCACTGATCTTTGCATCAATTATGGCTCAGATGAAGAGCCACATGGTGGAAATAATAATAATTATTTATTGTTATTATTATTATTATTATTATTATTATTATTATTGTTAGTGTTGGCAGAAAAGAAAAAGTTGTCCGCAAGTTAGCATCTCTTTATGAGGTGTGAAGGGATGGTAAAGGCATCGAGTCATTATCATTTTTCTTGAAATTCAATTTGCCTTGAAAAAATTCAAGGTCATCATCACACATGGCATTCTTTTCAATTTTCAATTGATGGGTAGTGTTAACAAAGGAATCCCTGGCCTTATGGGTGCAGTAATCGGCAAATCATGTTTCACAAGGAATAAATCATATAAAAATATGGCAATTGAGTTTTCCACCTGAATCCTTCATCCATGAAAAGCAGTATTTTTTTATTCCAGTTCATATTGAGTGTCGTAAATCGAAAACCAAAGCAATTTCTCCAGCCAATCGCAGAAGTTATAAACAGCACAATGAGCCAATCAGAATACGAAGCAATTACATACAACTGACAAAAAGCATGGGAAAATGCACATGGAAGTCACGATTGGTTTTGGTTTTGCTTCTCATTGGTTGAAAAAGTGGCCTGAGTTTTGCTGGCCAATCACAGAGCGAAGAAATGCAAAACCAAAGCAAACGCAATTTACTTTTGACACTCAACTGGAAACAGTTCTAACTTAGCACTCATTTGTTTTCAGGTCAATCCGTTGTTCCCCTGCTCCACCCAAATGTCTGGCTGATCCATCTGCAGTGGACAGAGCAGTCAGGGTGCTCAGTGAAGCCAAGAAACCACTAGCAATAATCTGCAAAGGTAATTAAATCATCGTTTACATGGATGGGGTTTCCAATCGACACGGTTTCATGACCTCGAAACTGCATAAGAAACGACACGGTTTCGAAGTGTTTACACGGAACCTATCCAACCATTTACGTCATGGCGATCTCACACTCAGGCATTCTTCTGGAAGCTTAACACTGTCCAAAAAGTTGTCCCATCAAACACGAGTTCTCCCAGGCCGAATCCAGAATCGTTGTTTTGCTTTTCTCTTCGTTACTCTGGGGCGTATTGATGAAAAAGTCAACGTTTCAAGACATCTCTGCCTGTTATTACAATATTCCTCTTGGTTTATAGAGAGTATTAAAAATATATGAAAGCTGAAAAGGTGAACTTAATGTGATTGTGCAAAAAAGCGCTGCACTCTGTGCGAGGTTCACCATATTTACCCTTCGCGAACCAGCCAATTTTGCACCAAAATTAGTAACTGTTTTTAAATTGATGTGGTTTCGCCGTTTACATGACCAATGAAACTGTATCGTTTTGAAAATGCTCCACTTTTGAAAGCATTTTCAAAACGACCTGGTTCTGATAACAAACTCGACCGGCGCCATGTAAATGAAAGGCGTAACCGCATCGAAATTGATGCGGTTACAAATGAAACCACGTCCGTGTAAACAGTGCCTAACACTTACAGTGTATGTCCAGAAGTGAAAATAACTCTGAATCTGGGTACTTCATGTCACACCAGATTTCCATATACTTCATATTAGATGGAATTACTTGTGTTTGGGTGAGAATTAGGGGTAGGGAACACTTTGTGATGTCTGTCATAAAGAGAATGAATCTCATTATAAGTGAATCCTGGACATATCTCATGCCGTGAATACAAATACGGTCTATTGTATTCATTCTTCACTTTCAGCATATTCTGTTCACTGTTGTCTCGATATTTCCTGTAGTACGAGTGGAAAGAAATCGTGTGAACATGTAAAACTATTTTATCACAGTGTGACCATTCTCATGATTCTTAGTGACCTGTATGTGTGGTGTGAAGGCTGTATTCTGGACAGGCACACAAGTTCAGCTTTAGCATATTACTTATTTTTATTGTTTGTAAGTGCTTTTCTGGTGTTTTTTTAAACATGTTCATCATCATCATCATTGTCATCATCAAGTTTCCTACTCACTTTCAACTGGTTCATGAGCAATGGAATTGAATTGGCAATATATATAGCATACATACACCAAACCGTTTAGCCTGATCCCTTTAAACAAGCTCTCCCTTGACTGGTACGTATCATGATAAATATTATTCTGAAATCCTGAAGAACAGTGACATACCAGGGCATTAAGGGTACCCCTGCTTAGACTTAACAGATACATGTACTTTTTTTCTTTCTAAGGTGCTGCCTATGCACATGCTGAGAAACCTCTTGAGAAACTTGTTGAGAGATGCAAGCTGCCATTTCTCCCCACACCCATGGGGAAAGGAGTGATTTCTGACGAGCATCCTTTGTGTGTTGCTGCTGCTAGATCAAGGTCATTAAGGTTTTAATGGGGCCACAGTTAACAACAACATCAACAGACATTTGGACATTCATGTGTTGAAGTATTTGCCAGTTGTGTACAATGTGGGTCATATTACCTTAATTATAAGAATTAAGAAGGAAGTCCGTAGTTATAAACATACTGCTGGTGATGAATCAGGTGTAAAACATTCAGCATTTAACCAATCACACTAATACAAGACAAAAAAAACACTGAATGGTCTTATAGACTTACTAGTATTCATTGGGTGAATATTTTAAGTCAGTAAAAGCATGTGGCTTCTCCCCTTCCTTTTTTCAGGGCCTTATCTCAAGCAGATGTCATTTTTCTGTTTGGAGCAAGATTAAACTGGATTCTACATTTTGGAAAACCTCCAAGATTCAAAGCTGATGTCAAGATTATACAGGTTTAAACAGTTCAGGCATAACTTAAAAAATAAGATTTTTCAATGGTGGGGATCAACCAAACAACATCAATACTTGGAATACTGAGGTTATCAAATCAATAACTGCTCTAGCTTGCACACAATGAGAACAACATTTCAATCCAGGTTGTCAGTAGATCGGAGAGTATTATGGTAACAAATTAAAATATTTTTTATCTGCTTCAGATTGATCTTCATGCAGAGGAAATGGAAAACAATGTTCCTGCAGAGGTTGCACTTTTAGGAGATCTGAAGTGCGTCATTGAACAGGTAGCATGTTGGTGTGTAGTTTGGCAAAGGTGGCAAAACCATCTTGTGGTAGAAATTTCCAAAAATCATGTTCCTCTGTATGGCATAAAAATATGAAAAATTGTACCTCTGAGATTCTCTGCTAAGGAATGTTTTTGGATTAATGCATTTAATTTCACACTTACCGTAAATGATTGATTGTCAAATGCAGTAGTTACAACAGAGCCACCTTATATGGGATAATGAACAGCACCACAGCTTAACATCTTTCAATTTAAATGATCACACTTGGGGTTTTAGAGTACTTTTCAATTGAGTGTCGTAAAACCATTTTATTAATCTGGCCATTTATGCCTAGTGTAAACAGTGAAATGAGCCAATCAAAATACAAAGCAAAGTTACATGCAGCCAACACCAAGGACACCCACATTGCTGGGTTTGGTATAAATTGATTTTCATTGGTTGAGAAAATGGTGTGAGTTTTGCCAGCCAATCACAGAGCAAAGTACTTACTTTTAACACTCAACTGAAAACCACTCTTGTCCACAGACTCAAACACAAGAACCTTGCACCTTTCGCAGCATAATAAAGAGTGCTAATTAAGGAAGGTATACTGCTTGGTTGCTAATTGATTCCACTGATTAAGTGTACCAGATATTTGATTGATTACAGTGGAACCTCGATTTAACAAAGTGCCAAGGGACCGGGGAAATTGGTTCGTTATATCTAGGGTTTGTCATGTTGAAAACCTCGTTATAATGAATTTGCGGAAAAAGAACCAAAATGTTCGTTATATTGAGGTATAGTTACTAAATGTTCATTCGGAATCAGAACGATTAATTAACATTTTGTTTTTTCGGAGTAATGTTCTCTCCCCACTTGTTACAGGATTAAAGGATTTTCTTCGCTGTTGGTTTGTTATACATGTACATTCATCTTTGTCATGTGTTGCCATTTATTCGTTATGTTGGGGTAGATTTCTCGTTGGGGGCTTTAGAATTGTATTTGTTATAACAACGATTTTGTTATATTGAGGTTTGTTATATCGAGGTTCGATCTGTTCCATATATTTTACTGTAACTTTAGGCGGGCTGAAAAATATCATTTGTTATACCAAGGACTTTGTTATATGGAGGTTTGTTAAATTGAGGTTCCACTGTACAATATTGTTTAGTACATGTCTATATTAACTGACACTAAATGGCTCTTAATGCTTGACTCTCTGAATTAACAAACAGATTATTAACGTCTGCGTCGCAACTGGAGGTTGGGTGCTCAGGGGCCTGGGGGCTGGTACCGCCGACCCAAACCCAGGTCGGTAGAACACCCCATAAGCCTGCCGTACCCGAAACCCAGCCACGAGCCCCGCCCGCCATGCCGAAGGACCTCCGGGTAACAACCCGGAGAAATGGGGGCTCGTGGCCACTGAGCCACAGCCCCAAGAGGGCCCAAACCTGAGGCACCCAACTCCAAATGAAGTGACATCAAAATACAACTTGCTAAACCAACTGATAAACACCCGAGTAAGAACCTCAGAACTGTTGAGCGGACGTAACGTTGTAGGCACCACTAAGCCACTGGCCTAAGGACTTGAAAGAAAATGATCTGGGACTCCCCAGGAAGCTGCAGTAGTGACAGCACCAATCTGTCAGCTGTGGCCCGGGTAAGAACCATGATAACGAGCGGAGTGTAAAAGAGATTGGACCAAACAAGACAACCGCTGAATAGTAAAAAGACACAAAATAGCCAGAAAGCTACCCAATTCAAGGCAATCACCAGGCAAATAACTTGTTCCACCCGGTCCAAGTAGATGACACAGCCCACGGAAAATGCACTGTTCAGTCGCAGAGGACTTGATGTGAACACTGAAGCATGTAGGATCCACCAACGCATTAGCCTGCACGTCACTAACACCACTGAGGTGGACACCAGGGTCAAACGTAAAATAGTGATGAACTAGCCTGCGTGTAAAAGCCAGAGAACTCGAGCAAAACACGGTTCTGGGATGTGAGGACTGACGTGTGCTGAATGACCTGCAAGAGATAATCGTAATAGGAGAGGAACCCTGTACATGCCTATAGCCCTCAGTACACACTCCAGCGGCAGACAGTTGACCAAGTGATCAGGTAAACCACTGTAATGTGAAGGGACCACACTACACTGATGTACCTCATGATGGATAAGTGGTGGACGTTGTCGGCAAAAAGCGATGCAAAACGGAAGAGTGACTGTTCAACAGCTGGCAAAAGAGCACCCTCTGGACTCAAACGGCCATCCTAACAGCGGAAACAGACCTAGCGATGTTGGGCTGATATGTAAAAATGATGACAGTGTAGATGTGGGAAGGCCCTGGGCAAACACAAAGGAATCTCGCTGTAAACAAGAACTCGCAAATACCACTAACCTCCAATGGCTGAAGTCACACAAACTACGTCTAGGACAAAATGCTCCCTACAGTCTCGCAAACCACAGAAGGGAGACCAAACACCCTAGGCAGGACACACAGAGCCACAAAAAACACAAACAAAAAAAAAAAAAAAAAAAGTAAAACAAAACAAACAAACAAACCAAAACAATATATATATATGTAAATAAATAGAATAATATAATAAATAAATAATAATAAAATAACCCACTCACTGCAAATATACGCTAATAAACGCGATAACCCAACTACGCCACCAAAAAAAAAAAAAAAAAAAAAATTTGAGTAGAGTGAAATTCTGAGCTCGTGCAAAGGAGCATGCCTAAACTGCAAGAGAATACCGCTGGCCATGCAATTGCCCGCAGACCTGAACCAGGCCCAAAACAGTAATGTAATAACAAACGCCCAAATGTTAATCAGCCACCCGTGCTCAAACTATACGCCAATAAATGCTAACGCCACGCCACGCCACGCCACGCCACGCCACGCCACGCCACACCACGCCACGCCACGCAACGCCACCAAGGAGCAAACTTGCTCCAGGTTGTAACTAAGTAAATTACATTTAACCCTATTAAATACCACTAGCCGCGTATGGCTACAGTCCTGGTAACCGCATAAGGAATACAAACACCCTTGACAGGACACACAAATCCTCTAACAAAAAACCCCTAACAGACCAAGTGACAATGCTCGTAGTAGTAACTAAAGTTAAATAGCATTAAGTAAATCAATAATAACACGCAACAAAAACTATACGCACACCGCCACAGGCCTGAAAAAACGCATTGGGGATACAAACACCCTAGACAGGACATACAAAAACGCAAATAAAACTGCCAACCGCTCACCACAAACAATACGCAATAAAACACTGCCAACCACACACCACTACCATCCTGCACAGCGCATAAGGGATACAAACACCCTAGACAGGACACACAAATCCACTACAAAAACGCTAACCGCTCACCGCAAAAAAAATAAAAATAAAAAAATAAATAAATAAATAAAATAAAGTAAAACGATGCAACAAAACACCGCCAACCGCACACTTCCACAGTCCTGCAGAACGCATTGGGGATACAAACACCCCAGACAGGACACGCAAACAACGCTAACAAACTGCTCACCACAAAAAAAAAAACAAACAAACAAACAAACAAACCTGCAACAAAACACTGACAACTGCATATAGCTACAGTCCTGCAAAAACGCATAAGGAATACAAACACCCTAGACAGGACACGCAAATCCTCTAACAAAAAACCGCTAACCGACCAA
>JAEMWC010001057.1:35000-75000 GCA_016490735.1 Pachyseris speciosa
ATGTTATGATCAGTCCCTATGCAGATAGAAAACCACAGGTACTGGGCATTGTAACTGGTTTTTGTTTTTTGGCATCTTGGAACAGGGACATTTCTTGATCTGCTGGCAGTGCTAAGTGGGTCTGGATTTCTTAATTGTAATCTCAGCAATGTGTGTAGATTGGCTTCTAAATGGAGTTCCTGGTATTGACTTTCAACAAGTTTAATGTAAACTTGTTTTATGCTGTTCAGTCTTCTATTTCCCAATCAAATCGTTTCTCGTAATTGAATTTATCTATTTATTTATTTTGTTTTTCACTTTGTTTTATTTGTTTTTTTGTCTCTTTGACCATGATGTTCAATGTAAACGGCATTCAGGCTCTCTTGAGCACTTTGTGCTCTTAGAGCAAATGCCGAGAAAAATATTGTTTTTTAAAAAAAGATTGACTCACTTTGCTGTTGCTTCTCAGTTATTTGTCAATTTTCAAGCAGGAAACAAGCCAAATAAAAGAAAATAGGAACCAAATTAAATTTTATTGAAGGCACTCTGAAGAACTTGAAAGTGTCAATGAACTTTTCAAGTTGACTAACCATACCAAAAACACTTATGCACCATTAATATATAACTTATCGGTTATTTTTCTTTGGCTACCACTTATGAAAAAAGCTTTCTCTGTATTTCTTTAAAAAGGTGTTCCTAAAAATGGATGACATTAGGTTTCTCCTCACCCAAAAACATTTTCAAAATCCAGTTGGAAGTGACACTAGTTTTCCTCAATCATCTCTTGGATTTAAGTTTAATGATCAAGCCTATTAATTACTAATTTGGTCCTGGTTATTCTTCGAAATGCACAGGTATAAGGAAAGACTTACAGTCAAACCTCTATTAAGCGGTCTCGGGAAAGAGCCAACTGACCGTTTAATAGAGGCTGGCCGCTTAAAAGAGGTTTTCCAAAATGTAGTATATAATAAGTATGTATAATACAGCATATACACAAAATATGAGAAAAACATCAAATAATTGCATGTTCAAGGAATTTCATGCTTATTGTCCTAATGTTGTTTGTAAGGCAATCGTCTTTGTTGTAAACCATGTTAATAACGTTCAGTTTTTCCATTCAACATGAGCCACTCTTATGCTGATTATATGTACCTCTACATTTTGTTGTTTGATTAGCTGTTAAAAGAAACTGGACATGGTTTGCGTATCGTGGTGTCAAATTATTGCATGGTAATTGTCAATGTGACTGCTTAACAGAGGTAAAATACAATAAAATTAGCCAATTGGGAATTTTGAATGGTGACCTCATCTGCTAAATAGAGGTGACCACTAATAATAGAGGTTAAATTTGCAGTAAATAAAGGGATCGCTTTTTGGGAATTTAAGTGTGACCACTTAATAGAGGTTTGACTGTACTATGAATTAAGGAGAATTAAAGGTTTCATCAGTTCTGGATATTTTTAATGTTTTCCTGTATTTTCCATGTCTGTTCTCATAGGAATTCTTCTGGCTCACTCGCTCAAAGATGTGAACTGCACAAGAGATGAAGATGACTATAAATTGCGTACAACATGAGAAAATATGGAAATTGAAAGCATGAAGACCCAAAATCTTGAATCCATTACTGTGACACCCACTGTATGCTGTATGTGTTCTGGTATTCTCTACAGCCATAATTAGAGTAAAGAGCAAATGGTCTTCGTGGAAACAATGAATTGTGTCGTGATAAAAGGAGACATCTAATCGGCCTGAGAGATGATTGTTTGGGAAATGATGCTTTAGAAGAATGCTGCATGTCTGCAAAGAGCACTGTAACTTTAACTGCTGATGGAGGCCAGAAGGTTGATGTGCTAATTCAACTTGGATCAAGCATGGCCGGGACTATAAGCTCTTCTGTACACCAGGCGGTGGTTCATTAATGAGCATCATATACAGATAGATTCACCCTGAGCTATGAGACCAACAAATCCTCAGAGTTTTTAGTGTGGAGACAGACGGCTAATATGGATCCAAATGCTGTCTCCTCCATAAAAGTGAAAGAATTTATAAAGGTACAAAGTTTTCTCAAATTTATGTTTTGGTTCAATTTTATCCTTGGTTCAAAATCCCCCCTCCCCCACCCCTTGTTTTAAAAAAAAATCATCATAGATTACCATATATTACCATACCCATAAACAAAGGGAGAACAAAGTTACACAAAGGATAAAATTGAACCACAACATATACACCATAAGATCTATTTAAAATTGAGTTGTGAACTTTATCTGAGACTTTCCCAATAAAATGAAAAGAAATAGTTTATCCCTTTGTTCTCTTTTTCTCTCTGATGTCTGATATCCGCAATCATCACCATTTTAAACATAAACATATTTGATATGAGTTTTTCAGAGATGGTAGGGGTATAATTATTTGCTGTGGTAGTGTTGCATGCATTGTTTTTGACACTTTTGACAAGTGAGCTGACCACGTGATTTCCCATATAATTTAACAACAACAGAGGCGTGCTAAGGCCACTGGTTGCAGGTGGCCCTTAAACTCTATTCCCAGATGATCAATAATGATCAAACCTCGCATGTACACAACAGTGCAGAATCATGCAAGTCAAGAACAAAAGAGCAGAAAAGTAGAAAATATAATTTTCAATCTAATTAATCTCATGATTTCCACTTAACTTAACTTAGTATCTCAAGCTCTTCCTCTCTCTTTTGTTTTTTGTTTTTTTTTCTTTTTGTTTCTTTGTTAACAAATACACTTGTCTTTTTTTTCTCTTTTTTAATCCTGTACTGTAATATAATTGCCTCTGTTTCAATAGACTGGCCTGCCATGATTAGGTAAGCTACCTGTTGCTCAGTCTAAACTGTAATATTTCTATTCATATTATTTTTAATAAACCTTTATGAACCTTTATGAAATGTATTGCTTAAAAAAACAAATGTACAAAAATAAGATTGTGCAATAGCAATTTGTCCATTGACGATCGCAATCTCAAGTTTCTATTGCCACAACCAGGTGGCATGTTCTTGTTCTATTCATTACTACAGTATAGTAACGATGGCATGTTGACCTTTTGCCTGGAAGGTACGTACTATGCGTGAGAACATGGACACATGACCTCAGAACTTTGATTAGTTATAAGTTGGGCCAGTTGCTCAAAGTATGGTTAGTCCTAACCGGGGTTAAATACCATGACAACCTATAGGCTTTTTAAATACATCTTAAATTAGGGGAGCGGGGATGGCGTAGTGGTGAGAGCGCTCGCCTTCCACCAATGTGGCACCGGGTTCGATTCCCGGTGGTGACGCCATAAGTGGGCTGAGTTTGTGTTGGTTCTCGACCCTGCTCCGAGGGTTTTTCTCCAGGTACTCCGGTTTTCCTCCCTCAGCAAAAACCAACATACGGCTTATTCGAGCTGGCTGTAGGCTGTGCTCCAAGGTCATACATGGACCGTATAGCGGCTGCCAGAGGCGCCTTGGATATGCTTTCGGTGCGACCTTGTTGAGCTGCGTCCTTGCTGTACTTTGCGAGGACGATTAGCACAGACAGTTATTATTATTAATTATTATTAACCAATGGTTAATGCTAACCATGCTTCAAGCAACTCAGCCCAGGAGAAAATATCGCTAAAAGCACCGTCAGAATAAATAATTTTACTTTTTTGGTCAATAAAAGTCGAAAAATTAATTCGAAAATTTTTAATTTTAGTTTTGTGAGTTTCGGGTTTCGTTCGATACCTTAGTCAACACCCCCACCCCCTCCCCCCATCTCCGAAAAACACGACAATCTCGTACCCAGATCTTCTCAATCGACAACTCTGAGCCCGCAAAGTTTGCGACATCTTTGTTTCCCGTTTCTGGGACATCGTAAACGTCTTTGTGGACGTCTTTGTGCGAATCTGAGAAAAATACGAGGAAAGTCGAAAGCCATGTCAGGCAATGAAGCCTGGAGCCACGAAATTCATGGCAAATTAACCGATCTGCTGACCTGTTTTGAGCGGCGCGAAAGAGAACTGGCGCAACTGAACGAGAAATTACAAAGAGATCGGGAAGCATTTGAACAAGAAATGAAAGTCAAACGACAGGAACATGAAACGGCGATTCAGCAACAATATAACGACCTTGACGAAACGAAGCTAAGGATAGAAAACGAGAAGAAACGAATGCACGAAGTGCACGAGTTTCAGTCCTCGCCGGTTCATCTAAACATCGGAGGGCATCGTTTCACGACATCTCTTCAAACTCTGAGGCGAGATAGCGACTCCATGTTGGCGACCATGTTTTCTGGGAGGCACAAACTCAAACAAGAACCTGACGGCAGTTACTTTGTGGACAGGGACGGAACACATTTCCGTCATATCTTAAACTATCTTCGCGATGGCTTTCGCGCGGAAATGCTTCCGCAGGATGAATTGTCCCTCAGACAAATAGTCAACGAAGCACAGTATTACCAGCTGAATGGCCTTGTGGCTGGTGTTGAAAATGTGCTGGACCCCCCTCCCCCAGCACCAGACTACACCCAGATTGAGATCAATGACATGCTCGCCACTTTGACTCGACAGTCTACTAATGTCCACACACCGCCTGGATTAGATCTGGGAACCGGCAGCGGACGTCTTAAGACAGCAGATTTTGTTTTCCATAACATGACCAAGAACAATCTGGATTTTAGTGGGAAGAACCTCTCGGGTCTTTCATTTGCCCATACCACCTTTGCACACAATGTTTCTTTTGTGGATGCCTGCTTGGTGAACACTTGTTTCTATGGTTGTGAGTTTGCCAGTCACATTGTGGTAGATTTTACAGATGCTGATATCTCAGGTGCAGATTTCAGACAGTGCCGCTGTGTGCAAAGTGGTCCTAATGCATTTAATGGTTTGGGTGGTGTTCCCATGGCTGGTGGTGGTGGCTTCATGTTTGGCTCAAGCTGTTCAAGCTTCGCACATTTGATCAAGACTGGGCATGTGAAATTTACTGGTGCGAGGCATATTGGTACAAAGTTTGAACTAAATATTCGTGAGATAATTAATTTCTGAAGCAGGGATTTTACATAAATTAATATTATGGCAGTTAGTGGAAAAAGCAAGGATTTGGGCAGTAGTCTTATCTCAAAATTAATTTAAAAATGTAGAGTGAAGTTATTCCCAGAATTATATGCTTTAAGTGCTATTTATAGACTTAATACTGCAGCACTGTGTAGCTCAGAAGCCAATAAAAGCCAGTGATATAGATTGCCATTGTTTTCTTTCCTGTTGTCTAGTTTTCTGTCTGATTGGCAATGGATTGGTAAATAGTATGAAGATCAAATTATAAAGTTCTTCTGCAATATTTTGAGAGAATTGCATGAGCTGGTTCTTTTTAAAAAAACTTATTTGAGAGAATTATTAAGTTATTAAAATGTAGTTGTATTAACAACTGTGTCTCAATGTTATATTTTGATGGAAATTAGATTAATGAACGATATGTTTGTAACTTATTTGTACACAGAATGGAAGTAAATGTGGTATCTTTGAAGATCCTTGGTTGGAATTTCTCCCTTTGTTTTGGAGTATGGTTGTATTTGGTAATGCAGTATGATAATCATAGAGCAGTTTTCAATTGAGTGTCGTAAAACCAAAACTAAAGCAATTACTCCAGCCAATCACAACAGATACAAACAGCGCAATGAACCAATCAGAATTTGAAGTAATTACACATAACTGGCATTAAGCGTGGGAAAATACGTGTGTGCAAGTTGCGATTGGTTTTGGTTTTGCTTCTCATTGGTTGAGGAAGTGGTGGGCATTTACTTGCCAATGAGAGTGAAGCAATGCAAAACCAAAACAAACACAATTTACGAAAACCGCTCTCATTAGTAAAAAACCAAGGGAGAAAAATTTGAACCAAGGATAAAATTGATAGATGTCATATATTATGTTGAAAATTCTCCATGTTGAAAATTCTCACTTCTTGGATGTAATAATCCTTTGTGAAACCCATCATCCACATTGATACGGCATTACTTTTCCAGATATCATCATAATGCTTTTAGTGTGAATCACAATGTTGCTCACAATGTCACAACAATCTTAGGACCGCATGGAAACATGTTGGAACTTGGTGGCTTCTTGGAGAGTGCTTGTACTCTGTCAGTGTTCACTAATAAGGAGGTTTTCTTCACATGCAGCTTTGTTCAGGTTTGTTCAGTGCAGTGCAAAAAAGCAACTGGCAAGCTTGTTTTCAGTATAATATTATAAAGTAAATTAAAAAGTTACAAGCTGTTAATCTCAATATTTTTAATTAGCCAGATTTATCATTTAAAGCAGAGTCTGCAATTTTTCTAATCAGCTTTGTCTTAAATTAAATGGATAATGATTTAATGCAGAAGGGGTGGGTGCCATGGTAGGAGCCTCTGTTTAGGTAAGCTGGAACACACTGACTCAAAGGATAAAACTCCAAAATGCAGAGTCACCCCTTATCTCCTAATTTTTAACCTATCTTTTCCTTTCTTTTTCTATTTTTTGTAGCAGCTTTCTTAAGTTGATGTACTTCTTGTGAATGAAAAAGAAATTAGATTTGGATGTTTCCTAACATTGCAAATAAAAATTGATTGACACTCCAACACCAAATGGCTATCATTATTAATTTAATTAATTAATTAATTCAAATTCAATTACACATGATCAAAAAAGATAAAACAGTGAATTAAATATATTTACAAATATAAAAGGTGAAATCTGAGTAATTAGGCCAGTTTATGCAGAAATGGAGATTCCTTATTTTAAATAAACTGTCTGAAATAAGATATAAAATACATAGTTTACTGATATAAGCAAATCACATCAACAATAAATAATGTGAAAACTAGAAAAATTTCTCCTGGTTTAAGTTAAACGTATTATTTAATATAAAACAGAAGCATAAAACTGATTCACTTTCTTACTGAACAATAATAATTGTTCAATCATTCTAATGTCTACAGGCAGGCCGTTCCATAAATCCACGATGCGATTAAAAAATGAGAATTTTAAGACATCAATTCTAACATACGATAGAAAGTCAATGTGCTTTTTTATGTATCAAAAGCGCCCATTTGACTTTTTTGAATTTTTTTTTTATCAAAAAAATGCCCCGCTGTGTTTCCAGTTAAAACGGTCAAATGGCCCACTGTCAGGGCCTCAAGAAGGACAGTGTAAATCACTCGTTGCATGAAGCATTTTGGCACGCTCCCCGCTCATAATGAATATTTTATTCTAAAATCACTTACCTTTTTCAAACCAAATCCGAAAAATTGTGCGCCAAAACTCTTTTCCGATCTCTTTTGTCGGCATTCCAAACTTTGAATAAAGGCATATCAACGGTTGTTCCTAAAACGTGGAGTGCGGAGTGCGGAGTGCGGAGTGCGGAGTGCGGAGTGCGGAGTGCGGAGTGCGGAGTGCGGAGTCATCAAAAAGAAAAATGGGTAGTGGTAAAAATGGGAAAAAGAAGAAATATTAAAAACAGACGATATAAAAATGATATAAATACAAACTGGTACAAAAATACCATATAAAATACAAATAAAATATAAAAATAAAGAGGAAATTGAATATTTTACTCTGACAAGAACCCAAATAAAAATGAGAACATTTTGTGATCCGTAAAGGTCGGCACACACGAGGGGACTAGTCCCTGCGACTAGTCCCTGCAACTAGTCCCCTGAAGAGTTTACACGAAGGGACTGGTCGCAGGGACGAGTCCCACGAACAGTTCACACGCAGGGACCAGCATAATTTGAGGGGACAAGTCCCTGCGACTTGTCCCACGAATTCAAACATGGTTTGAATTCGTGGGACAAGTCGCAGGGACCAAATTTTGGTCCCTGCGACTAGATTTTCTAATTGAATGGGTAGTTCACACGAAGGGACTTGGTCCCCGGGACTAGTCGCGGGGACTAGTCGCAGGGACTAGTCCCTCCGTGTGCGCCGACCTTAATGAGTACAAGGTTTCTGTGGGTTATTCAATTTTTTTTAGAGTTTTAATTACTTATTTTATTTCTGATGCTCTGTTTTCATGGTCACAACTTGCGTTCGTAGCGATAGTTATCTCCGCAGTACATGACATGACATTTTTGCAAGCAAAATGCAGCTGAACCAAACAGAAGTAGAGGTTCTCATGATGTTGATTTCACGCACGAAAGATAAAATGGAGCACAAACGGTAAAAAACAAGCAAGGCTGGTTGCACGGCGGGGAATATATATAATACCACATAATAATTCATAAAGTACTTGGCGATTTATTTTGAAACATCACAGCATCTCATTTCGTTTTTTTTTTTTTTTTTTTCACTTATAACATCCTTTGCTGGGTCTGTTATCACTAAATACTACCTAGGCACAATTAGGAGAAAATATGGCTTGTATTACGAAAGAAATATAGTTTTGTTGATGAACGCAATGAATTTAGACCGTGAATTTTGATATCTTGTCATTCATGCCGTAATACTCGACAATTATCCACCGTAGCGAAGGGAAATAGTGATGAGCCAAACTTAACCGAAAAGAGACACTAATCCTGCTCATAGGAGTCCCTGTTTTCAAATGCACCTGAAATGTAATGGAGGTGAGACTCCCTCCTTTCTCCTCAGGAACTCGAGAAGGTATTCTAATGTCCCTGAGCGTAGTCCGACGCGCATAAATCGATAATTCTTGAATCGCATCACAACTTTTTTCGCTGATACAAATCTATATGATTATATTTTAATGGCTAATTTATTCTCTTCGCAATAGTACCAATAACTATATACGAAAAAGGACTAGGAAAAAAACAAACCTGTGAATTCAATAAAGTGCGCGGTTTAGATGCCTTTGATTTGGCGATATATCCGGGGCATTACTAAACCACGAAACAGCGAAACAGCAAAACGAAACACCGAAACAGCTATTTTTTCCTACTTTTTTCTCAAACACCGAAACAGCTATTTTTTACCACTTTGATGGAGAATAAAATAGACAGGCCAAACACGACTCCCATTGGTCCTTTGGTGTTATCGTTGACCGTTTGGCTCTTACGGGTCTATCTTACTGAAATACTCTAACATTCGAGGATCTCTTTTTCTCCCAGCCAGCAGTGTGAACTCCATTCAGCCAGACTGCATGGTTCGTTTTCATTAACCCCTTTCCGTTAAACGTTAGCCTGTATAGCAGACGTTTTGGCTTTTTGGTGTACGAAGATTCGTTGAAAGACCGCCATTTTGGAAGCCATCCAAGCAGAGAACTGGGACGGTCAGTGTAAGATATGGATTGCGGACTGCAGACCCGGACTGCGGACCCGGACTGCGGACTGGGTATAAAACGCGGACTGAAGGCTGCGGACTAGGAACAAAAAGCGGACCGAGTAGGATTGTACTGGCCAAGATGCAGGTTAAAAAAAGCCTTGAGTCTGCTTATTCCGTGTCAAGATTTGTCACGTACATAGTCATCATCATCATCATCATCATCATCACATTATTTACCCTCGGATTTTAGAGTGGCTTGTGCAGCTAATATCTCCGAGCATTTAATCATCAGAGAGAGATAGACCATCACACCGGGAACTACGTCCCCTACTCTTTTCGAACAGTGTGTGGGTTCTTTTACGTCCCACAGAATCAATTATGCAGAATTGTGAGAAGGGGCCTACGGTCCTTATCCGGTCTACGGTCCTTATACGGTCCTTATCCGGTCCTTATCCGAGAAGACTAGAAAGTCTAACCATTTGCAGATGTTATTACAAAAGAAGCACTATCTCCTCAATTATTTAAAGACCCTGAGTGTTGGTCCGGCCGGGGTTTGAATCACCGACCTCCCGCACGCTAGTCCGGTGCTCTACCACTGAGCTAACCGGTCGGCGGTAATGCTCAGTTACACGACATGCTCAGTTTCAACATCGACCGAGCTAGAGAAAGTATAAGAGTAGAGACTTTATCCTGAAATTGTACTTTACTCCACGAGTTTAACACTAGATCGAGGGAGTCGAAGAAATTATTATTGGGAAGAAGGGAAACAGAAAGGCATATAAAAGGCAACCGGACCTTGCACTGGCGTGCATCACAAAATTACTGGTCCAAATCTAGATATAAATGCTGTAAATGGAAATGTGTGCTCGTTTGACTGCAACTGGCCACTGGTGCAGAGAAGATAAAACAGGAAATACCGGTGCGTTTCTTTTTTGGGAGAAAGTCCAAATCCGTATTTGCGAACGTAAATCAAATAAAGTGGATTCTCGATCAGACAATTCTGAGCGTTTAAAAAAAAGCAATTTAAACAAGCGGTTTTCCGTGCCAAAATGGTACAACACAATTACCGTACATGACATTATAACTGACAAGCGTCGCCATTTTTCCTATCATGAAGAGCTCGAGGTCAAAATAGGTAGGTTTTCTGTGTACGCTGGTAATATTTACAGCAATCGACGGTCCTTATACGGTCCTTATCCGGTCCTTATCCGGTCCTTATCCGAGAAGACTAGAAAGTCTAACCATTTGCAGATGTTATTACAAAAGAAGCACTATCTCCTCAATTATTTAAAGACCCTACACAGTTCACGAATTTGAGTGCAGTCATACATTTCGTTGCTCCGTGCTTTTTGTACAATGTTTTGTACTCAGTCCGCGGTTTGTACCCAGTCCGCAGCCTTCAGTCCATATTTTATACTCAGTCCTCGTTTTATACCCAGTCTGCAGTCCGGGTCCGCAGTCCGGGTCTGTAGTCCGCAATCCATATCTTACACTGACCGTCCCCAGTTCTCTCCTTGGATGGCTTCCAAAATGGCGGTCTTTCAACGAATCTTCGTACACCAAAAAGCCAAAACGTCTGCTATACAGGCTAACGTTTAACGGAAAGGGGTTAATGAAAACGCACCATGCAGTCTGGCTAATGGAGTTCACACTGCTGGCTGGGAGAAAAAGAGATCCTCGAATGTTAGAGTAAGACATACTCGTAAGAGCCAAACTTTGAAGGTCAACGATAACACCAAAGGACCAATGGGAGTCGTGTTTGGCCTGTTTATTTTATTCTCCATCAAAGTGGTAAAAAATAGCTGTTTCGGTGTTTGAGAAAAAAGTAGGAAAAAATAGCTGTTTCGGTGTTTCGGTGTTTCGTTTCGCTGTTTCGTGGTTTAGTAATGCATATCCGGCACTGATGGCGAGCGATTCGAAGAACTACTGAGGAAAAGCGAAGGTAGAGAGAGTTATTAATTGTGTGTGTACTAAATATGTTATTTATGACTCAATTCCGAGCGATGTAATTATATTTGAGGAAAAATCTTACAAAGAGACTTACCTTTCGTCATCGCTTATCACCAGCGGATGTTCCTTATCTAGGGTTAAGATGATAATATTCACTTAAATCGTCATTTTAAACAAGGCTAAAGGAAACCTTCAAAGACAAAGCAGAGCTCAATAACATATCTATCGACTAACCTTGACCAGTGTCAGACATGGCTGGCTAAACGTGCCCGTGACGTGACATCTGTTTGAGTGCTCAACCTGGCACAAATTGGTTACAGCAAGTAGCCCAGAATTTCCATGCAACGAGCTATTAGTGCGTGCACGATTTTATCCTCGTGTGAATATATGTCGAAACTTCTACTTCAGATTGAATGGCTCCTGCATTTTGTTTGCAATAATTTTATGTCACGTACTGTGGAGATAACTATCGCTACGAACGCAAGTTGTGACAAACAGTGCATCAGAAATGAAGTAAATAATTAAAACTCTGGAGAAAAAGGATAAGCCACAGAAACCTTGTAGTCATTACGGATCACAAAATGTTCTCATTTTTATTTGGGTTCTTGTCAGAGTAAAATATTTAATTTTCTCTTTATTTTTATATTTTGTTTATATTTTATATGGTATTTTTGTACCAGTTTGTATTTATATCATTTTTATTTCGTCTGTTTTTAATATTTCTTCTTTTTCCCATTTTTGCCATTTGCCATTTTTTCTTTTTGATGACTCCGCACTCCGCACTCCGCACTCCGCGTTTAGGAACAACCTCATATCGACTGTATATTTAGTAAACAACGGAAAACCTACGCGGCCGGTGAAGGAGCGAAGCGGCTCCCGTGGTGAATGAATGAATATTTGACATATTTGCGCGCGAAAGACGCGCGAAACCCTTTTGCTGGCGACTGCCGACCAAATGCCCCACCGTGCGGGACAAATTTTGGATCAAATACCCGGGGTATGCCCGGGGGAGTGGGGATGGGCGCTTTTGGAATTGACTGATACATTAAAAAGAAACATAAATCTAAAACCTCTCTTCTAAACTCAAGAGGCTAAAGGCCTAATTTAGCTAGACGTTCTGGATAAGTTAAATCACATTTCAAGGTAAATTTGGTGGCACGTCTTTGCACACGCTCAAGGGCCATGATTTTTTCTTATTGAAAAAAAATGACATTTTAAGACCCTTTCCGGGCACCCGAGTGTGTCCAATTTTTCTCCATTTCTGAACGTTCGCAGGAGCAAACAGCGGCTTGATCTTCGGAATCTCCTGTGAGCGGGTATTAACGATTCTTTTAAGCAAATGTTTTTAATATAAATCATATTCCTCCTACATTTTCGTTTCTTAAACTTGCAAGCAATTGGAAGTGAGCACTATTTCATTCAACGGCCATTGAGCGACCATTCAGTGACCATTCAGCTGAGTCGTGTGTGTTTTCAAAGCGCTCCGTAAAAATTACTTGTATTACATTTTTTCATCTTCAAGAAATTCCAATGATTTGATGTCGGGCTCTACTCCTTAAAAAATATGGCGATTGTCGGCGGAAACAAACAAAAAAGAATAATTATGTGATCGTCCTTGATGGGACTCGAACCCACAATCTTTGGCTCCCCCACTCTAAAACTACCGGAGGCCAACGCCTTATCCATTAGGCCACAAGGACATCGCTGGTCTTGAGAGGGAATTCATTATTTATAAATCTTACATGTCATTATCGCGCGCGTATATGGCGCGTTATCGGTGTCAAAATTATGTTTCTCACTTAATTATGTGTTTTGTATTGACATTAAAATGTTCATTGTGAAATTAACCTCGTTCGTCTTGATGTTCGTCTTGATGCTATGATCACTGTATGATGTTCGTCATGACATTATGATGTTCGTCTTGACATTATGATGTTCGTCATGACATTATGATGTTCGTCTTGACATTATGATGTTCGTCTTGAGATTAGGATGCTCGTCTTGAGATTATGATGTTCGTCTTGAGATTATGATGTTCGTCATGACATTATGATGTTCGTCTTGATGTTCGTCTTGAGATTACGATGTTCGTCTTGAGATTATGATGGTCGTCTTGATAGCATGCACTGCGCGCCCAATTCCCTCCAATCCATACCGTTCTTGGTAGTTGTTCGCAAAACACGGCGGAAAACATTGCGGGATCTAGCCAGTCTGGAGATAAAGACGATCAGGACGTCTTTGCAACCTTAGGAAAGGCCACTGACAGCTTAAACAAAGTAGCTGACCTATTGCGAGACAATGGCCGCGGGCGATACGCAGCGGAGCGTCTTCGACCACTTCGACTCCATGTTCATTTACTAGAGCATACGGTTACTACAGTACTGCTGCTTCACCAAGCCTAACAAGTGGTATATTTTCAGAGCAACGTCGATTGTTTGGCAATGCAGCTGTACGTGCCAACAGTCGAGTCCACCAAATAGCGGCAGCAATGCGCTTCAGTCCACTTTCTTCCGGAGCAACCCAAACAACAACAAGCACGGGAAGGAAAAAGTCACGTAGAACAGCTGGGGGAGGATTTGCTGAGCGAAACTAGTGGACTCACAAGTTCTGTTGTTTGGCGAATATAGATGCTTGTAAAATACCCACTGTGGAAGAGAAGATAACACTGAGGGCTGCAGGACTGGGTGAAAAGGAAATGACGCTCGACAAATGCTGGTCTTCGAGTCGTTCGCACGAGAAGCTATCAGAAACATTCCCCAAGCTTAAAGGAGCAAAGTCACTGAGATTTTTGCTGTTTTTGGTTCAATTCTGCTAAAAAATTACTGCCTTTTACCTGTTATCGTGCACAAAATTCTCCTACAGAAAATAATCAGCAAGGTGAATTCCAATGAACTGTTAGCAGGGAGAGCTAACCATAATAATTTTTTTGGTGATTATTCAATTCATAGCTTGAAATTTTGAAAAAACTAGCAAGTTTTTTCAAATTTCAATCCATTTCCATCCTCATCATCTTTGATTTAATACAGGAGTTTATAGTGTCAATGCAGTACTACAGTCTTTGGCAGCAAAACTAGACCATTATTTTAAGGTTTCCGCTGATGCATTGGTACTTTTAAGCTGATGGTACAATACCGTGACACTCACATATTCACCACTCACGGGTATATTACAAACCAACTAAACGACCAGCTCCCAGATGGCTTGTTAGCTCAGTCGGTAGAGCGCTGCACCGGTATCGCAGAGGTTGTGGGTTCAAATCCCATACAAGCCTGATTTTATTTCAGGATTTATTTCACTACTGCTTAAGTAGTGTTCATAACTGCAATGATCAGTCACATATTTAATCATTAATCTGCAGTTCAAATATGATTTTCATACATTCATTCTCAGATATAATAATTATTGTTAAATATTCCCACTTATATGTAGAGCTGATTACATCTTAATTTAACTATGACTGCACATTGAACACTATTGTTTTATTATATATAATTTGGAACAAAAAACAACAAATGAAATGGCCAAAGCAAAAAGTGAAAGACCACTTGCATCTGATTATAATTTGCAAGGTGTTCTCCTAAACCATTCATGGAGAAAAAAAATCCACATTGCTTACACTCCTCCATGGGAATATCAGCCTATAAGGAAAACAAATTAAGTGATGCAATATTTAAAAGTCCTCAAGTCATCAAGGTAGTGTGAGATTTTTTATATTCTAAAGTAACATAGCCAAAAGCACATTAAAGTATTGCAAATTTAATACTTGTTATCAAAATGTAATTTATTGGACTGGCCTTCTACAGTTTTTGTTCTTTACTGCATTAAGCTTACCTGTGCATTTTTCTCCTGAAAACATCAAAGTAACTCATTTAATCGTTCTACTTAACTGCTAAGGCTGTAAACATGCAATGAACGTCAGATAATTAATCTAGATAGCTAAAAGATCTGTTGAAATCTCCCCAGTTTAGTTGTCTGCCCCCCTGAGTTTTCATGATAATAAGAAAGCCAACAAGGTGGCCATCTTGAATAAGATTTATTGACTTACTATCATTCCAACTTCAAAGTCTTCTAAAGGGGACAACGAGAGATCGTTCTGTAGTGGGCAGATGTAAGCAGTTGCTTGATTCAAGTTGTCTTTCAGGTACTGGACACTATAACCCTCTACCTTTGAACCGGGTATAAGCACCAACCGTGAAGTTGATCGACCATCAGTTCTTAAGAATTCATACCCTCTACCATCATTAAGCTTAAGCTCTGGGGAATGTTTCTGATTCTTGATTTTCAGTCACACAAGTAAAAAAATAAAATCATCTACCATTCGAAAGATAAAGTCAAGAAATTGAGATGTTGTAGAAGAGTAATACATAAACAACCTGCTAAAGTCTCGAGGCTGTGCGATATCCCGTACTCGAGTTATTCCGCAAAATGTACCACTCAGAATTATAGAGTTTAGTACGGACACGCCATGTTAGTGTCCCTCTGAGGGGCACAAATATGGCGGCCGGAAACATATTGAAACATCTGGAATTTACTTTGGATATATCAAAGGCATTTTTCTCTCTTTTGAGCTGGCAAACATTCGCAAAGACGCTTCTCCTGTCACGTTGGCTTTCCAAACCTCAAAAACACAAGCTGAATCGATGTTTTCGTGTACATGACAAATGTTTATGTCACGCAATCTGAAAAAGCCTAAAATTCAAACTGCTCTATTTTCAAATCAAAGCACGCTACCGAGCTGAAAACATGCAAGCAGATACATTTCTAAAATGTCTTTTACGTTATGAATCTAAAAATACGTCTTTTAGTTTTTATGACGTCATGTGAAAACCAAGAATAGCTTCTCGTGCGAACGACTCGAAGACCAGCATTTGTCGAGCGTCATTTCCTTTTCACCCAGTCCTGCAGCCCTCAGTGTTATCTTCTCTTCCACAGTGGGTATTTTACAAGCATCTATATTCGCCAAACAACAGAACTTGTGAGTCCACTAGTTTCGCTCAGCAAATCCTCCCCCAGCTGTTCTACGTGACCTTTTCCTTCCCGTGCTTGTTGTTAGGGACTTTAAGCAAATCGCTACGGCGACCTCTACTACGGCGGTCGTGGATGCGGAGTCCTCGGGAGAGTACGTCACCGTAGCCCTCCAAATTTCAACTTTAAGCAAGCAGTGACTACGGCTCACTTGCTTTCGCTGTTATGACCTCGTTTGGAGAAGCGAATACATAAAACAACGTAGTTGTCACAAGAAAGAAAAATATGGGCTTCACTTCAGACGAAGAATTCAGTACTGCTTTATACTGTAAAACTTAATTTGCCACAGCGGACGAGATTATCTAGAACGAACCAAAAACACTGAAAATAGAAAGTAGAGAGACTTTGTGCAAGAATTTCTGTACTTAAATTCCAATCTTTCGTTTGCCAAGAAGAATATTAACAGAAAACATCATCGGAGGGCGATTTCTACACAAAACAGAAAACTACAATTGAAGATCGGAGTTCGCTGCAAGTGATTTTTCTTCTTATGTACCGCATTTAACAAGAAATCAACAAATTCAATGTTTTAGATATTTTATTCTTGCGTAAACAACCTTCAGTGACATTTCATTAGCTTTATTGTTAACAGTCGTACTTACGGTTTTCCTCTAGCCTTTGTTTTTTCTGGCAGTATTTCCGCGGCCATGTTTATGCATGGCACAGTCTGCTGACGATAGAAATCTTTTACGAGAAAACGCAGGGAAAACATATTTACTGGAAAACCAGAAGCTTCAAATACTTTCTTGATAAAGTGAAAAACAATCTATGTTAGTTTTTAAAACTAGTGACCGCAAAGAATAGGAGGAGAGTCGACTTTTATACTCACGTAGTAGCGACTACGCCAGAAGGCAGTTCTTCACGTTGCAGGATTTAGCGCTACGGCGAAAGCTCATTTCCAAGCATGCGCACTACTTCATTTCTGGGCTTTTTTACTTCCGGCCGCCGTAGCATAGGGTCGCCGTAGCGATTTGCTTAAAGTCCCTGTTGTTTGGGTTGCTCCGGAAGAAAGTGGACTGAAGCGCATTGCTGCCGCTATTTGGTGGACTCGACTGTTGGCACGTACAGCTGCATTGCCAGACAATCGACGTTGCTCTGAAAATATACCACTTGTTAGGCTTGGTGAAGCAGCAGTACTGTAGTAACCGTATGCTCTAGTAAATGAACATGGAGTCGAAGTGGTCGAAGACGCTCCGCTGCGTATCGCCCGCGGCCATTGTCTCGCAATAGGTCAGCTACTTTGTTTAAGCTGTCAGTGGCCTTTCTTAAGGTTGCAAAGACGTCCTGATCGTCTTTATCTCCAGACTGGCTAGATCCCGCAATGTTTTCCGCCATGTTTTGCGAACAACTACCAAGAACGGTATGGATTGGAGGGAATTGGGCGCGCAGTGCATGCTATCAAGACGACCATCATAATCTCAAGACGAACATCGTAATCTCAAGACGAACATCAAGACGAACATCATAATGTCATGACGAACATCATAATATCAAGACGAACATCATAATCTCAAGACGAGCATCCTAATCTCAAGACGAACATCATAATGTCAAGACGAACATCATAATGTCATGACGAACATCATAATGTCAAGACGAACATCATAATGTCAAGACGAACATCATAATGTCATGACGAACATCATACAGTGATCATAGCATCAAGACGAACATCAAGACGAACGAGGTTAATTTCACAATGAACATTTTAATGTCAATACAAAACACATAATTAAGTGACAAACATAATTTTGACACCGATAACGCGCCATACGCGTAAAGCTTTCTTAGTGCGCACTTTTTTGCATAAATACTGTTTCATACTGTTAAAATGTCGCTCAGTAACCATGTGTGAGCTTTCAGCTCCCAAGAAAACTATTAATTTTTTTCCAAACGTTTTACTCCCAGGCCTTTCGCGGTGTCCTCGTTTCCACGCTTAATTGCATTCTGGGAATGCTGTAGTCAGCAATGCACTCCTCAGGTTGTTGGGTCGGCCGTGGGTTGAGAGGGTTTCAGCTCAAAAAAACACTTGGATTTGTGACTGAAAAGTGAAGTTTTTGACTGCATGGATCCCTGGGAAAGGTATTTAATAATATATTCATCCTTGTTTTGGTTTGCACGTGGCTTTATTTATCATAAAAAGCAGCACTGAGTGCTTTTCTCTGAAGAAAGTCTGTGATCCCGTTTGGGCGCGAAATGTTTGGAAGCGCGCATGAAGATCGAGGGAGAAGCGAATGGAAGTCAAACCTTTTTTCTTGAATGGGAAACCGAAAGTTTGTAATTAGAATTCTGAGGTCAATGCATTTATAACCAAACTTTTTATTATTTCATTCTCTTTTGTCTGAAGGCCGTCCATGCTCGGCCATGCGAGGATGAGAGTTGACGACCAGAGTCAGGACGTTATGCACCTGTCACTGGAAACCCCCACTCCCCCCACCCCGAGAGACGTAGGGCATTAGACAGCTGAACGAAAAATAGGAAGAAAAAGCCCCACCTTAAAGGGGAGCATCTTTAGTCTAAGCCCCTACTAAAAGTTTGGATTTTTCAAAGATTGGTTAACATTTAATAGCGAAATATGCAAAGTCCTACTTTGCTGACATACCTTTGAAACACTGTGACAATTCATGTCGCTTATCCACCAGGTCAGTGTTAAAAAGGCGGGGTTAGATAGGCCTGCGCGACTCCCACTCATGTGTTTTTAGCCTTGAAGCTATATTTTTGCTCTAATGAGTATGTCTTTCAGGGAAAGCCCTCTCTTGTAGGATATAAGTGGTGGTTCCTTAAATATTTCTCTGAGCGTTGGTTGTTTCTCAATAAAATGCCATTTGCTCATGAGGATTTCTTTTAAGTTTGGTACTGATGGGTGATATTGTGTTACAAACGGCAAGATTTGTTTGTTTTCGTTCTCTTTTTGTCGGAGGGCTTGTTTCTTATTTTGAAACTTTACTTCTGAGAGGTTTTTTTTTGCGTGTTTATGGACCATAAACACGGAAAAAAAGAAGTTGGCCAATATCCCGCCATCTTGACCTCACGCTTGGCCAATAACCTGATTTGAATTCCAACGGGTGAGACTCACAAACATTGGGATGCTGAGACTGCGCAATACAGACTGGAAATCGCCTTTAAGTAGATCACCAGGCCTCAAATGCTAAATAGCATTCCACAATGTTCAGTGAAATATTTATCTGATGTGCACCCACCCCAGGCTTTTGACACAAAAGAAACAGATCCTTGTGGTGTTATCCCAATGAGGACCTTAACAGTATTATGATGCTTATAATGGGAAAATGCCTGAGCTCTTGTACAGGTTGGATGGACGATCAATAAAAATGTCAAAGCAGTCTATGATGATTGTGATTGTTTTGCCAAGAGAATACCGAAAACACATGGGCATTGTCCTCCACAGTTCCTCTCGATCTGGCCATGACACTTCCATCCATGCATTAAGGGGAACCTCCAATCTTGCAGCAAATTCACGCTAAATTGTTGGAAATAATCACTAGGCTCCAAATTTTGTTTTGAAATGTGAAAAAAACATGTAAGTGTACAAAAAAGTCAATATCATTGTTGCCTATTTTTGCTCTCAAATTTCTGGGGTGTGGTCATTTTAGATTTGATGACATGATATGGTTGCAGCTATTGTCAGGAAGCAAATGAAACAGAAAATCCTTTAGGGCAACCATTACATGTCGTCAAATCCAAAATGGCTGTGCCTGGGAAATAGGTTATGATGATATCCATTGTCTTGTACACTTAAATGTTATATCCACGTTTTAAAACAAAATTTGGAATCTAGTGATTATTTCCAACGATTTAGCGTCAATTTATTGTAAGAGTGGAGGTTCTCTTTAAAAACATGTGACACAGTTGATAGGGAGATATCAAACCTGTATGCCAGGTCTTGAATTTGGAACATTCAATCTCAGTTTAATTAACACCATCTCAAATTCTTGAAAGGGAGAAAGTGTTTTTGTCCTTCTGGTCACTTGAGGGGAAACAAAGTTAAAAGTTGTCATGAGTACATCAAAGTCAGGCAGTCCTGTATAAAATCTAGTTTTATCACCTGAGTCTTTAAAATAATCTTCTGTAAATGGCTTTGTTTTCATGGCACAAAACAAGTATTCAAATTCTGATGTTTGGGTCGTCACATCAGCAGTTTCTTTTGTCATCCCAGAGACCAAGGTCTGACTATGTGCTTCAACACAAACTGGCTTATTGTTGGTGTGTTCAACTTCTTTGCCTGCAAAATCCATCCCCATATCCATCTCCTCACCACCATGTAATTGACCAGCTTCCTGTGTTGTACTTTTTGTACGGGTATGTTCCACCTTGCTGAAGATGCTTTCAACAGTCTCCCCTAGGCTCATTCAACTTCTTAACCTTTTCTGATATTTCTTTTTTGATTTTTTCTTGTTGCCTCTTTCATCCCTCAGCTCTTTTAGCATTAAGTTGAGGATCACTTAGCCATGGTTTCTTTGTGTGTCCGAGATGTAAGGTCAGGACCCAGTCAGCATCAAATTGATCCCAGGGTTTGGCAGCTTGGCTGGAGATGAAATGCCTAGAACAAACCCTCTCATTTTCAAGCTTGTCCTCTGTTAGGTCATTGTGACTTATGACAGAAAGCCATGCTTGCCTTCTTCTTGTTGTTAACTCCTCTGTCATCTCACCTTCGTTCTTTACGATTTTCGGAATGCAACTAAATCTCAACTTTTCAACTTCAGAATCCTTTTTCTTTGAAAATTTTCCACTCTTGTTACCACAGCCAACAATGATACACAGAACCATGGCAATATCAAACAATATAGGAGTGATCTTTCGGTATAAAAAAACAATAAATACAAGATATGACCAGGATACGCTTTCTTTTGTGGGATGCCAGTATGGCCAATGGTAAGGTTGCTAGGAAACTGAGTCATGTGAGTAAACACACTATTGTTATGACTGAGGTTAAATGTGTGTTTTCTTTTCTAACCCAAGGGTGTTGGCAAGTAACTGTCCCTAGTTCACTGAGCGTGCTCCAGGATGGGCAGCCCCCCAAACAGCGGAAGGTCATAAAATGTCCAGTAGCCGGCCTGAGCTGCCAGATATGAAGCTGGTTTTTCAGTGATGAAAAATGTTAATTTTGGGCCAGAGCTGGCCAGGTTGGGCCAGCCCAGGCGGGCCTCTTTTTGCACAGGAGTTTTTGAATCTCATTTCGTGACCATTTGGGGAGAAAATTGCCACCACATAAATATACAGACATGTTATCTTTGTTTTATTTTTTCTATAATAATTTGTATGCTGAAGGAATTTTTACCATGTTGAAATAAAGGTATCAATCAGTTAATCAGTCAGTCAATCTCACATTCCTCAAATCTCTAATTTATTCTGAACATGCATGCGAATATTGCAGGTGATCGTGCAAAAATATAGCACAAAGTTCCATCACTTCTTGAATGCTATCTTAAAATAAAATTTACATCAGATGTTTCACTCTTGTTTGTTGTTTTTAATGTAATTTCATCAAACATTTTAAGGATTAGAATTTATTGCATCCTTCAATTCACAGATGCAATTGCAGACGTACTTGATGCCCTTGTGGATGCCATTTTCATTCAAGAAAAATGATGCTGCAAATCATTCTGACAAGTAAGTGAATACAAGATGCCTAAGAGCATTTACGTGGGATGCAGAGAGTTTTGTCCTCACCGAAAGGTGATGTGTTAAAAGTAAATGGTGTTCAAATTAAATGCTGCATCCAATAGAAAAAATGGTAGACAGAAATCTGTCATACAGGTCAACCAGACAGGACATTGTAGATGGACCCCTACCCAAGTAGTACCGAC
This sequence comes from Pachyseris speciosa, assembly GCA_016490735.1. NCBI lineage: Eukaryota > Metazoa > Cnidaria > Anthozoa > Scleractinia > Pachyseridae > Pachyseris > Pachyseris speciosa. The sequence continues at coordinate 57,009 of JAEMWC010001057.1, forward strand.
CAACAGCGCTTAACTTCAGTGACAGTCAGCTAGTGTGCCTTCGAGTTGACTAATTAATCAAACCAGAGTAGTTTTCAGTTGTCAACTTATTGAACCCTGTTTGTAATACTACACTGATTGGTTACATTTCATTGCCATTTATTTGTACATAAGAAAAGATTCCGACTGTGAGTAGCAGTCAAGCACAAAGGGCAAACGATAATGCTGTCAATCAAAGGCTAGAGACAACGCAAAACATTTTAGCTGTGTCTATTTGTATGGATGATGTTTCCTCCTGGAGAAAATTTTTGTTGCTGTTTACATGTCTTCTGGTTTCATCCCAGGATGAAAGAAAGCAGTTTCTCCCGAGACGAAATATTAATATGTTACAGGCTGTTCGTACGGGTCCTGGAAAACCTGGAAATTCATGAAATTTTATACTTTCATTTTCCAGGCCTGGAAAGTCCTGGAATTTAGGTTTGGGTCCTGGAAATTCATGGAAAATCAGCACGCTTTCTATGAGTGGAAAGCAATGTAGATCCAAAGTTACAAAAATTAACCGGCAAGTCCAAATATACTATTTATTTCAGTAGAAATAAACATAGTGCACATTGGAAGATTACACTTGCAAACATTTTTGTCATTTTCGTCATTGTTTTGACATTATTGTCTCAGAACAGCTGCTTAACTTAGGTTGTGGAATTTTTCAACAAGTCATGGAAATTCATGGAATTTTCACAGCTCAAAAGTGTACGAACCTTGTGCTAACTTACATGTAGGCTGCGTTTACAGGAAAGCCAGCACTACTTCATCCCAGGATGACTTTCCTCCTGGAGCAATTTTTTATTGCTGTTTACATGTGTGGGATTTCTTCATTGTGCACAGATTGATTTTCACCGCGAGTTTAAGCTTTCAAGTGTTCCTTACAGATTATTCTTTTGATTTACAATTTTAACAAGCAGTGTTTTCCTACTGAAACCTATCTTGTAAATTCACGCATGAATAAACAGGGAAGCCATTTCGAACTGAAATGTAGGTGACAAAAACCTGACTTTCTAGCACACCCTAAGTGCACAGTTTGTGGAATCTGGTTAAAAAAGTAAAAAAAAAGTGTTGATTTATGTTGACAATAAAGAAAAAAATCTCTGACCGAAATCGTAACTTGGTCACCGACAGCCGGCCTCCCATGTAATAAGTGCATCCACTTTGATATTCATACTTGGTTTCTGATTAAATAGAATGCTTGTGCTTCATCTTGAAATTAAGGAATCAATACTCTACCCAAACCAACTAGGTGTTGAAACAATCGCTAATGTCTCACTTCTGATAACTTGTATGTTGCAGGGATTTGTCACACACTTCATTCTAACTAAGGCCATTGAGAATAGGGGGTGATTTGAAGCTGGGGCCATGGAGCAGCTGAAATGCCAGGGAGACTAGGCTCCACAGTTTGAAAAAGTGTACCTCTACATTAAACAGATAAATAAGGAATTCTGCAACATGATTGCACTCCTTACAAAAGGTGAGCTTCCCCATATTCTCTTAAAAGAGTAATCTATTGTCATCAGCTAACTGGATTTGGGTGATGTTCCCTAAACATCGTACATTAATCCATCTTAACACAGAACCCATATGGGATTATAACAGTGAGAGTGAGAGATCTGACACTAGTAGCCAGGATTGACTAGAGCGTTGGGAATATTGTGGACTAATCCTGTTTGGCTGGAGTTACTACGAATTGAGGCTAATGATCATCTGTATTTATCTGTAAGGCCTGAGAACAGTGGAGAACAGAGAAGAGTGCCTCTGGAAAGAGCCATCAGGAATACCTTTTTACCAGCAGAAGGTGAGTACCCTACTAAAACTATAAAATAAAGAAGTTGGATGTCCAAAAGTAACTACAAAACACTAAGTGCATGTGGAGCCTTACAGATGCAGAGAACAGATTATTGGGTTATATTTTTTCGTTGTTAATTTCCAATGTTGACCAGACATTACAACAACAACAACAACACTTTATAAACGGATGTTAATTATATTTTCAATCTTCAGCTCATTCATGGGAACGATTATATGAATTTCATGTATTTGAACTGCAGATTAAAGAATGAAAACGAGTGTGATCATTGCAGTTATGAACACTGCTTAAGCAGTAGTGAAAGTAAAGCCTGAAAAAAATTTTAGGCTTGTACAGGAGTCAAACCCATGACCTCTGAAATACTGATGCAGTGACGTGCTTTACCATCTGAGCTAACAAGTCAACTGGGAGGCCCCAGCACAGTTGGTAGAGTACTGCACCGGTATCGCAGAGGTAATTTGTTTGACTTCCGCACAAGCATGAAATTTTTTCAGGCTTTATTTTCACTACTGCTTTGGTAGTGTTCATAACTGTGATGATCACTCACATCTTCATTAATTACCGGTATTACTTACAGTGTTGCTATAGTTAGAGCACTTAAATTGCAATAGTTGGGATTAGTATTGTGATAGTATAGTAAAGGTACTAAACAACATACACTAAACTTCCACTTGAATAGTGCTGTTTACTATTACTAAAAATAGATTTTGACAGATGAGACCCCCCGCATGACTCAGACAATCATTGAGATGCGATAGAAGGGATTGTATGAGCGAGGAGGGCCGTAGTGAAACAAAAATGCGAAGAACTACAATTGCGGACAAAACCTGTTGAGACAAAGACATATCAAAGGCACTCTCCTCACACTGCGATGCAAAAACGACACCCTTGCCCAGAAATGCCCCCTCTCACCCTCCCTTCTCAATGTTCGCTGCTCAACAGAACGGAATTTTTGCAATGCTATATTAGCGATGATTCGAGTTCTTCGGAAGACTCCTACTCTTCACCAAGCCTACCATAGAATAACATAAGAAGCGTTCTTTTAATCAGTTATAGTCAGGCAGACCTTGTGAAGTTCCCCTCACAAAAGGATTTCGCAAACGCCGTGGTTCGTTCTTTTTCAAACGGTATAGCGAATGAAGTGCAGTGGTGCTGTTCTCTGGAGAATCATAAGACATCTGGGGTGCATTATCATATTGTTATCAAACTTGATAAAATAATGCGTTGGCTGAAGTCGAAAAAATATCTCCTGCGTGAACACTGTGTAAGCGTACATTATTCAAGTACACATGAAAATTACTACAGTGCGTGGAGGTACGTGACAAAACAAGATAAGGAGTGCGCACAAAGTACCAGCCACCCAGACCTTTGCAACTCAAACGATACCTCGAACAAGTGCAGCAAGCAGAACTAGAGAAACTTCTACCGCTCTTAGAGAAGAAGCAGATGACCAGTTATTAGATGGCAGTGATGAAGCAAGTACAAGTAAAAAGCGAAGACAAAAGAAACTAACCACATTCGCAAATCATTACCGGGAAAGACATTAAAACGGTGCGAGAGCTTCAATCACTTCAAACGGACTTGGCTGAGTTTCTTATCAACCGATCACCACGCGTTGTAGCTGATATAGTTAACACCTCGTGGGAGATCGAAGAGGCAAGCGCGAAGCTAGAGCGGCCCCTTTCTTCTCGCTTGCAAGAAATGATAGCCATGTCCGTTCAAGCAGCGCAACACAGTTCTCACATTTACTTCTTTGGGCTTATCCCCGCTTGATCCATTATTCGAAGGCACGAAAAAGGACCTTCATTCTTAAGAAGTGTAAAGCCCGAATAAGTTTTCTTTCATCACGTTCCGGTGATTTTTTTTTGGGCAACCACCAACCTTTAAGCGTTTCTCTTCCATCCTCTTGCATGCGGTTAAATTCAGTTTGCGGTATCTGTATCTGTTGCACGCAATATCTTGAAACGTCTACATATTTTCCACATAGGTATTGCCTTGTATCTTGTTAAAAATGATATGTATGCCTTTGTTTCCCGGTTCAATTGCCCTGCTGAAAGCCATTGTGAAGAATTGTTCACAAAAATTTTTTCATGTAGCTTTACGTCATAAAAGCCAATGTGCGTGATTAAGGCTACCGTGCGCGTGTAACGAACCATTAGTACTAAAAATGGTTCTATTGTCAATTCAAGGCTCCAAATTAGAATTGTTCATTAAAAAACATTGTATGTCACGCTACTATGTGTTAAATAAAGCTGTTATGGTCATTCAAGTGTTTTTTTTTTCTTGTACAAAATAGAGGATAGCTTATTTCACACAATCGCGGACAAAGCCTGTTGAGACCATGACATCAAAGGCGCTCTCCTCAAACTTCAATGCAAAAACGACACCCCTAGCCCAGAAATGCCCCCTCTCACCCTCCCTTCTCAATGTTGGCGTTTGATTATTGGAAAACATCTTTTGTGACAAACCATTCACACACAAAGCAACATTGATAGAAGGAAAGGGATAGGAAAAGTAGCCAATAAGAGTGCGAATGTCTTATAAGTGTACATTTGACTCAGTTGTCTCAACAGTTTTGTCCGCGATTGTAGGTTAAATCTCAGAGTTAGTGTTCAAGAAGGAAGGTTACTACCAAGCACTGCTGTTGGGGTAAATGCAAAACTGACTCCAGATATCCCAGTTGGAAGCATCATACCATTTCCGAAACGGACACAAGACATAGTGAAGTGCAAATGCTGGCTAGTTGCTTGTTTGTAGTAGTTCTTGCCAAAGGAAAGTGAGTTGAGAAATATTTTGGATTTTAAGGCAAAAAAGCGATCTTCGCCCATTTTGGAGAATACCCTTTATTTGTGCTCTCCACTGGCCCAGAGAAAAGGGTCCGACAGCTGAATGTCTTGATCTGCTGGAGGCGAATCTTACCACAACACAAGCAAGTCGAGCGTGTGCTCCAAGAGAAAGCTTCCAAAATCAAGAGCAGGGCCGATGACAAAGAAATTGAAGCTAGTCAACAGAAATTGTGCTGAGAAATTATCCAACCACTGTTTATCAAGTGATGATCGCAAGCCATTAGATTTTACATCGAACGTTGATGCCATCGATGACAGAAGATCAACAATCAATGGTTGTGCTGTGACGCCCATGTATGAGAACTCTACAGGAAAACTGGTTTCAAATCAAGGCTCTCAAACAAAAAATATGTGAAATATGTGGTAACCTTATTAGTCAGGCATGCAAGTTCAATTTAAAATTCATCTCCTCCCCAGCAATTTTCCTCTAACACATGTTAAACGATGTTTGGGTAAAGTCGAGTTTTTAAGAAAAAAGCCATAGAAATGCCTACTAGCTTATTATTTTTTCATGTTAAAATTTCTTACTTGTACACCGTCACTGAAAACATAGACATTCCTTCCTTGCTGTCTTCAAATGTTTAGGGCTCCTTTCTTCCTCTTGCCATAAATGTTACAATCAAACGTTTCCAGCTCTGACATGAGGTACTGACATAACTGGGAACTGTTAACTTCTCCCAGATTATGCTCCCATTACTGGTGAGAATTTTATTTATACCCATTGTAAAACTTTCGACGTTTGTCATTTCTTTGCAAGTATAGCTCCAGTGATTTAAAGAACGAGTTTCGCCTGCTGTTTGTAAACTTTATTCTTCTTTATAACTTTGTCAACAAACACCGTGAAAACTGAAATAAATGTACAAACGCTGTGAGAAACGCTGCAGATAAATTACGAATGAAATTACGCGACGCGGTTATTACAAAATGTTAAATCCTAAAATTGAAAGTTTACAAATGGTTTGAAAAACAACGATACTAAGTGTAAAAGTACAATAACGCTGACAAGAAATTAATTGAACAAATTACAATAAATAAAGCGATCATGTACAAACGATAAACTTGCGACTGTTACGGCAATACGATTGAAAGTGCGTAACTAATCGTAATTAATTAAATGAAAGCAAATAAATACCTTGGTTCTGCCCTGAGAATCACTGAAACTTTAAGGAAATCTTGTGACGTCCTTGTAACGTCCTTAACAGAAATTGTTGCCCTTTTTACAACATTTACTTGCAACTTATTTGCAAGCTTGCTACCTTTTAGATGGCAACATCCTATCTGCTTGCGACAGCATGAAAACTCGGGTTTTGTGTGCTGTCGCATGTACTATCGTGTGCCTTAAAGTACGCGTGATAGCTCGCGATGATGGAAAAATCTAGAAAGATCTAGAAACGTATACGCAATGTAGAACCTTCCAGCAAATAATTACGAAAAGGATTACAAACTAAAAAACGCCTTTCCTTAATGAAACATAAATTAACAGAAAGGTAAACATAAGACAGTGAGCTAATTGTCGGTTCAAACAGAACGGTTCTGTTGTAGCTACACTCCCACCAAAATTATGGTGATTTCTGAATGGGAATGAACAAATCTTGAATAATTTTATCGAACATGTTACACAGAAGCCTAGTTAAAAGACTACTTGTAACTAAGTGTTTGCTTCAGTCGACCCCTTTCAGAAGAAGAACCACCTTCTGTGTTGGTCTTTCCACGAAAGATTGGGAACTGTTCCCTAACTTGATCTTCACTGATCGAACAAGGCCATTGTCGTCCGACGTTGCATCACACGCATTTGTGTATGTGTGAGGACGCTGCAGCCGAGAGACCTAGGATCCATAAGCCATTAGAGCGAATCTCGTTAATGGTGATTCCCTTCCCTTGATGTCTTACTTTCTTGTGGAAGTGATCTATGATCAGGTTGGTGACATGGGAACTTCTTGGTAAGATGATCGGGTGCTTTACTTCAAACGGCAACGAAGATTTCTCTAGCCTTCCGCCCACTCTTAGTATTCCACGATCATCGAGAAATGGATCCAACTTGAGGAGAGGACTCGTCGTCAAAATCTTGCAGCTACTTCCTTGACGAGTAAGTCTTGTTATTTCGTCCTTGAAAGCAGTACGTTGTAGTTCCTTAAAGACACGCATCTCAGCATCTTGACGTTCAGCTACTGTTGTGGCGACTGACTTTGGTTTATTCTTCTTGGAAAGTCTTTTGAGGTACGAAACCACTCCAACAGCTTTGGTCCAATCTGAAAATTTTGCCACGCAGTCCAGGAGGTTAAACGAATCCTTGTTTGTAGTTGTGAGCACGATAGACCTTACTTCTGGGTCTCCGATCTGAATTTCAGGAGTTTCTTCTACGGCGAGCGGTATCTCCTTCTCCCAGAGAAATGCGGGTCCGCTGAACCAATTAGAATTTCTTATCTCTTCGACATTTAGGCCTCTGGATGCGTGGTCAGCAGGATTGGTGCTGGTGTCGATGTACCGCCAGTCTTTCGGGTCGGTAATGGATCTGATCGTTTGAACCCTGTTTGCTACAAACGTATGAAATCTCTTGGCCTCGTTATTGATGTAGCCTAGCACCACCTTTGAATCTGTCCAGAAGTACTGCTTGAGATTGACGTACTTTAATTCTTCCTGAAGCACCTGGCCAACCTTCGCTGAAACAACTGCCGCTGTAAGTTCCAATCTTGGTATTGTAGTTATCTTTGAAGGAGCGACACGAGATTTCCCCATTACCAGTGCGACATTGACATTCTCGTCTTTATCCTTCACTCTCAAGTATGAGCACTGTCCATATCCGAATGTGCTAGCATCAGCAAAGTTGTGCAATTCGTACACCTTTCCTTGACCTATCTTCTTTGGCTCAAAACATCTTGGTATCTTCAATTCCTTTAGACGCAGAAGGTCTAGCTTCCATTTCTCCCACCTTGGTTGGAGTTCTTCTGGCAGAGGATCATCCCAACTTATGCCCTTCTGGCACACCTCTTGAAGAATTCTTTTTGCCTTCAGAACCAAGGGGCTAAAAAACCAAGGGGATCGTAGACTGACGCTACGGTCGACAGCACTCCTCTTCTAGTCAAGGGTTGATCCTTCACAATGATAGAGAAACCGAAACAGTCTGACTCCACGGACCATTGGACTCCAAGAACTCTCTCTATTGGAAGTGGTTCGGAAGGCAGATCCAATTTGATATCAGCTGCTCTCTCGCTTTCTGGTACAGATTCGATTACTGACCGATCATTTGAAACAAACTTGTGCAGACGCAGGCCACCACTCTTACAAACTTCTCGAGCTCCCTGGATGAGGTCTTTAGCTTGCTCCGCAGATTCCAGGCTGGACAGTCCGTCATCTACATAGAAATCGTGCGCAATGAACTGGGCTGCTGAAGGATACCTTTCCTTCTCTTGACTTGCCATATGTTTGAAACCGTAGCTGGCGCAACCAGGCGAGGAAGTTGCTCCAAACAAATGGACCTTCATGCTGTACTCTTTAGGCTCTTGGTTGATGTCACCGTTTGGCCACCAGAGAAATCGTAAATAATCTCGGTCTTCTTCGCACACAAAGAACTGGTGAAACATCTTTTCCACGTCGCAGGTAATGGCATAAGGATACTTCCTGAACCTACACAGCACACCAATCAAGTTGTTAGTCAAGTCAGGTCCGCTGAGTAGATGGTCATTAAGACAAGTTCCTTTGAACTTTGCTGAGCAGTCAAATACCACTCTAATCTTGTTCTTCTTTGGGTGATAGACACCATGATGCGGTATATACCACTTTACTTCTTCGTCTTTATCAAGTATTGGGGCTTCTTCAGCGTCACCTCTGCTTAGGACTTCGTCCATGAACTTTGCGTAGTCTTCTTTATACTTCAAATCTTTCTTAAATCTTCGTCTAAGATGTTCAAGTCGAGCGAGTGCCATGGAGCGGTTGTTAGGCAGTAACGGACGTTCCTTGAATGGTAGTGGCATCTCGTAATGCGCATTTTCATTTCTCTTGATACCTTCTTCCATGATCTTTAAGAACTTTATGTCTTCTTGGGAGGTCATCTTAGCATTTCTGTTCTCTATGAAGTCTGACTCGAGCACTCGCACAATGTCGTTCATTGTTACAACAGGCACTTCTTTCACTACGACTCTGCGGCAAAATGATCTCCCACCGTTTGCACTCCTGGTACCAACTATGCTCCAACCGAGATCTGTTCGGACTCCATATGGTTCATTGGACTTGCCGGTAATAACCTCTCTTGGGGTTAAGGCTTGTGAACAGTCATATCCAATAAGTAGTCCAACATTGCAGTCTAACAGGTCTTGCATTTCGTCTGCGATCGATTGCAGGTGGTCCCAACTCTTCGCCGTGGATTTAGTGGGTATGTGAGAGTCATCTGCAGGAATCATCGTTCTGGTGAATGTTGTAGAAATAGGGATCTTGAGGTCTGAATTATATCCTCTTACTTGCAGGTTTGAGATTCTTTGGCTGTCGACGAGCAACTCTTGGCTGGTGATGGTGCTCAACCGAAGTTTCGTTGGCTCTGTTTCTGCACCAAGCTCGTCGCAAGTCTCCCTTAGCATAAAGGTAGCATCACTTTGTGTGTCTAAGATTGCATAAACCAAAAGTTCTTTGTCAGGTTTGGAGCTTACTGACAACCACACGGGAACTATCATTGAGGTGCTTGTGCTTGAGACCCCTTGTGAGGTACACGAAGTTGAATTGTGAACGCTTGGAGATTCGACTTTATTTCTGTCTTCTTCGAATTCTCTTCCTTCTCATCGCGTCTGCCTTCTTTCCTTTCTGCGGTATTTCTATCTTGATGGAGGCAAGTAGGATGCTTCTTATTACACGCAGAGCAAGATAGCCTCCTTTGGCACTCTTTGGATTCGTGACCTCTCTTTAGGCACCCGAAGCAGAGTCTGTTTTCCTTAACAAACGTCAGCCTATTCTTGACTGTCTCCGTCCTGAACCTTGAGCAGACATCCAAATGATGGTCCGTCTTCTTACAGAATGTGCAATACATCTGTTGTCGTTGGGTTCCCTTTGGCTTCTTGAAATGTTCTTCGGTTGTATCAGTAGAAAGAATAGTCTTCTTCTCCTTGACGTCCTTTAATTTCTGTCCTTTGTTCACATTGTCGAACATTTCAGCCTCCTTTACAGCGCTCCAGGAAGAAATTGGATTACACACCAGGTTAGCTTCTTCAGTCACGAAGGTTACGAATGTCTTGAAGTCTGGATAGAGTTTGTATTCCGTAAGGTGCTTATGGGCTTCTCTGTTCCATCGAGAAATCAACCAATCCGGTAACTTGGTGAGCAGCTTCTGATTCTCTGTGTAATCGTTCAAGACATTAAGGCTTTGGACCGCTTGCATCGCTGTTTCCACGCTTGACAGGAAGTCTGCAAATTTCCTAAGGCCTTGATGATCCTTGGAACCTATTTTTGGCCATCTTTGTAGCTTGTCTCTGTACGCCTTTGTTATTACGAAGGGGTGACCAAACCTTTCGTCCAATATCTTCCACGCACGTTCATAAGCCTCTGGGGAGATTTGTAAGAAGAGACCACTGATAGCTTCTTTAGCAGATCCGCTTACATATCGTTTTAAATAATACATCTTGTCGCTGGGAGGTAAGCCTTTTCGGTCTATGAGAGCGTGGAAAGATGTTTTCCAGTCTGCATACTGCATGGGTTCACCACTGAATGTCGTCGGCTCAGGTACCGGAAGGCGACTCATACTGAATGAATCGGTGATCGTGGCGGCAATCGCGACAGCACTAGCAATTGCACCATCTGCTCTTGGTATTGGACCATTTGAAGGATTGAAAGACTGGTCACGAAACTGGTCATGTGGAAGCTGTTTATCTACATGAAGTTCACGAAGAGAAGACTGATAGTTATTTTCCCTTTGAGCCTGCTGATTGGGCTGTGGAAGTGGGCTTGAGCTGTGCGGCTGAAGAGAGGATTGCGCGGGCCCTGGGAAAGGGAATGGTCTTGTACTGGTGCGCGTGCGCAAGGGATCATCTTCTTCACTGTTGTTTTCTTCAAGTTCTTCAATTTCTTTATAAGCCGTCAGTTTAGCGCTTGCTATTTGAATTTGCTTCTTCAACTCCATCTGCTCTAGCTGCGCTTTTCTCCTCGCAAGTTCTGCCTCTATTTTGGCTGTTTCTTCCTTGTGCTTCGCCTCCGCTTGTAGAGCTTCGAACTCAACTTGTTTTGCAGCTAGTTCTGCAGCAGCATCGGCCCTTTTTAGACAAAGAATGGAAGATGCGTTTGAACGTCTGCTGATTCCTGATTTAAAGGATGCTTTGCTTCGGACTGATCTTTTGTCTTCATCGATGTGTTGCCTTTCCTCTTCGAAAGACTGTAGCTGGAGTTTGCATCGAAGACTTCGCGTCAGAGCATCGCAAGTGTCCACCTTGCGTAGTATCTCTCGTGCTGGTTGTTGAATTTGTCGTAGCTTCTCGTAAGCTTGGTGAACGTTCTCACAGAGATTATCTAAATTGGAGATTTTTTCGTCTTGCTCTGTCTGGGACGTTGGTAGCTGCGACTCGAGGTATGATTCAGTTCTTGCCGCCTTGTATTCCCACGCTTCGAAAGCTTCGTTGAATTTCTTTGTGAGGTGATCATCTGTCGTCTCTTCTTCCTTTTGGCGTTGTTGCTGAAACGCTTGCCCATTCTCGGCGGGGTTTTCGACTGCTCCTTCGATTAAACTGTCTTGTTCTTGGACAGGATGGACAGGATTATCCCCAGCTGTTGGTGAGAACTGCCGTACGAAATTTTTTCGCTGGTCGGACATTTGCAGGCGAGTCCTAGCTAATAACTCTTGTACTTTCCTTAATCATCAAATAATGATACCATAAAACTAATATTCAGCTTACTTTACTCTCAGAAAGGTGCTGTGTAATAATTAGGCCTGTATAACTAAAACACCACACATTAATTTACGCAGTAAAGTAAATTACTACTACTGTAATAATGGCTTCCTTCATATGCCACCGAATGGTAGCAAAAGTCTTATTTAACTAAGACAATGTCTTTAACATTGAGCGTTCATAACTGAACACCCCTTCAAGAATAATTAAACTTGTATTTACTCCTTTGATCCTTCTTGCTTGATCCTGCTTGATTCTTTGATACTGTTTTGATTCTTCTTGCTTGTTTACGTTACGCACCACTGCGCTTGTCGCTTCGTCGGCGGCTGCACTTCTTGGTTTTCTTGAGATGCAATCAAGTTTTCACTATAGCTCCAGTGATTTAAAGAACGAGTTTCGACTGCTGTTTGTAAACTTTATTCTTCTTTATAACTTTGTCAACAAACACCGTGAAAACTGAAATAAATGTACAAACGCTGTGAGAAACGCTGCAGATAAATTACGAATGAAATTACGCGACGCGGTTATTACAAAATGTTAAATCCTAAAATTGAAAGTTTACAAATGGTTTGAAAAACAACGATACTAAGTGTAAAAGTACAATAACGCTGACAAGAAATTAATTGAACAAATTACAATAAATAAAGCGATCATGTACAAACGATAAACTTGCGACTGTTACGGCAATACGATTGAAAGTGCGTAACTAATCGTAATTAATTAAATGAAAGCAAATAAATACCTTGGTTCTGCCCTGAGAATCACTGAAACTTTAAGGAAATCTTGTGACGTCCTTGTAACGTCCTTAACAGAAATTGTTGCCCTTTTTACAACATTTACTTGCAACTTATTTGCAAGCTTGCTACCTTTTAGATGGCAACATCCTATCTGCTTGCGACAGCATGAAAACTCGGGTTTTGTGTGCTGTCGCATGTACTATCGTGTGCCTTAAAGTACGCGTGATAGCTCGCGATGATGGAAAAATCTAGAAAGATCTAGAAACGTATACGCAATGTAGAACCTTCCAGCAAATAATTACGAAAAGGATTACAAACTAAAAAACGCCTTTCCTTAATGAAACATAAATTAACAGAAAGGTAAACATAAGACAGTGAGCTAATTGTCGGTTCAAACAGAACGGTTCTGTTGTAGCTACAGCAAGGGACAAAGCATTTCCTGCGGCCAAATATGTAATCCTCATCAGATTCTGTCGAAAGTAATCAGCGTTTTTCTGCCTAAGTTACACTGTACATTATTTTAGAGTAATTACTGTTTATTTTTATCACATATCCCTCTAGTTATAGGGACATTCAAGTTTTAAAATATCCCAAAAAAGTGAAGAGATGATGTCACAAAGTCTATGACCAAATAAAACTAATTCCATAATGAGAGTACACAGCACAGACTGAGGCTTGGAGCCGACAAAAATGCACTAGACATCATCATCTGCAGGGTGTCAAGTTCCTATTTTTTCCTAAGTTTTCCTAATTTTTGGCCTGGTTCCTGTTTTCTCCTATTTTTTCAAGAGTTTACAAATTGTACAAAGTTATCTCTAAAATTGACAAATCGTAATAAAATTGGAAACTTTGTGCAAAAAAAGACCAGTTTTGGATAATTTTCTTCTGAAACTTGTGCCCAGACTTTCTCAGTGGTTTTGTAGCTTGCAAGCCCTTGAGAGACATTGGCTGCCTGATTCCCCTCAAAAGGAACCGCAAATCCACGGATGCCTCCATCTCCATCTTCTACAAGAGTTACGGTGCAAAAAGGTGCTCTGAACACTAAACCAGCTGAAACAATGCCAGGGTAAGAAAAAAATTTGAACTTCTCTTGTCCAATGGACAAGTGAGGTTCTGGGTTTACTTGTCCAAACCTCAAGTCTAGTTGTCATTGGATGTAGAGTTAAATCCAAGCTCTGATGCATGAAAATGAAAACGAAGCGTAAACCTTTCTATTTAGGAACTAAGATAACATAAATTATACAGCATTTTAAGTGTCAATAAAGTACTCATAATGCATACAAGTAATAGTATACTTATTTACTGTGTTGTTTCTTGAGTCTTTAAATATATAGTGTAAGTCACTACTCTGAATCGCTGTCAGAGCTGCTATTTGAGGTAACTCAGGCAAATGAGGCAAGGGAGGAGGAGCTTGGAAGGGCTCACTAACAGATGGGCCATATGTGGGGACAACCACTGGTGCATCATGGCCTCTTTTCATTGCATGCCTCTTTGTCTTGGCACCAAGAAGCCAAGCTTCAATTGCTGGGTTAGGGTCAAAGTCTTTCATTTCACAGTCCATTCCTTTGATCCTCAGCAGATCTGACAAGGTTCTCTGCTCCATTCGAGTCTTCAAATTCATTTTTATCCTATTCATAGCCAAGAAGTACCTCTCACATTTGGAAATGGAAGGGGAGAGGCTGCGCAGTAGTTCAACTAAGACAAGAATGTGCTTCAGGCTATCTGGCCTAGACGATAATAAGTTAAATCTTTAACTCCTGCCACTGAAAAACAGCACCTTCCTTTTTTCATCATCAGACAACAAGTTACTAAAGTGATCAGTTAATGCAGCTACTTTGTCATTGCCAAAACTGGCTCTCAGCTTTCTCTCCCCTGGCACTTTGGTAGGGTCAAATACTTCAAAGTAATTCATTGGGGGTTTAGACAGGCTGGAAAATCTCTTCTCAGTGTAGGCAATAGCATCAGTTAGAAAGTTAGAAAATGTTTCAGTACAACATCAAGATTACTGTCCTTTCCACATTTGAAGAGGCCACTCTCAGAATTATAGTTTGACTGGAACTTGGTGCTGACTTCAGTAATGAACAGATCAACACTTTGAAACTGTAGACTTAATTCTCTCAGAATTTTGGTAACATCAAGGCGAAAGTACAAAAATGTCACAAACTTTTCAGCCTTGATTGCTTTCACCATGCCTCTAGCTTTTGCTGCATCCTCACCAGTCCCTGTACCCACATGTTCGAGGTGCTTAACAGTAATAGCAAAGTTTTTCTCTAATGCCCACAAAGCTCTGTGTCTACTGGCTACCCATCTGGTTTACTAAGAGCCACTGCTGTAGTAGGCAGCCTGTTCCTCAAAGATGTCAGCAAAACCATGAAGTTCCCTCCTTTTTTTGGAGAGTAGTAGTAAAATCGAAAGATCTAGGACACGTCCATAAAAGATTGCAGATAAGGGACAGTTTTTATGGCATCTCCAACTCCAAGTTCTAAATTATGTGCAACACAATGCATGATGACAATGTTTTGATTGACTCTGTTGTTTAGCTGAGTTGCAACTCCCGTCTTCGAGCCAAGCGTCACTGACGCACCATCAAAATTACATCCTACCAGTTTCTCTACTAATTTATAGATAGACAAGATACGATGAAAGCAACGAGCTTGTGGGATTGTGTAACTATTTTACAAACACTACAGAAGCAATGAAAACGAAAACCCAGTTATAAGAAACCAACATTGAGTAAAACAATGAATAATAGTTACAAATATCAATGAAATTGTTTTTTTGGATTGATATATACCATAGAGGATAGTCTTTCAACAATGAAAACACTTTATTTTAGACCAGACATGTTTCGGCTTCTGCCTTCGTCATGGGTCTTGCACTGGGTTTAATTGGAGCTGTTTAGAGGTATTTATCGTTATGTGATGAAAAGTGTCTTTCAGTAATGAAATGTCAATTACTTGACTGCATTACGTCAGAAAGGTATTACGGTTCATTCATTTTCTCAAAGGGCAGAGTGAAGGGCCCTTTACAACTTGTGTTTCTGAACATTTCTGTGTGCACAGTACTTTATATAGTTATTAGCTTGCGTCTCTCTACACTAGCCCATTCTTTAATTCAATCCATTCGGTTACAAGGTTTAAAGTCTTCCTTGCCAAAATATTTATTTTGTGCAGAGGAGTTCTTTCTTTTGTGAACCATCCCTTCTAAACAGTGCATGCATGCAGAGCAAGCATGTATCATGCCTGCAATGCATGTATGCATGAAGAGGGTCAGCATGCATGCAAAAATATGCATGCATGCACCAAGCATGAATCATGCATGCAAGATTGCTACATACCAATATGAGGGTATTAAAGCCTTTCTACAATTAAGTACAACAAACAAGAACTCATAAAATTGAAACAAAACTAGGAAATCTTTATTTATAATAGGTCATTATGAGTTAAAAGTACAAAATACAGCCCAGGTAAAATTATGTTGGAATTCCCTGACCTTTAAGTCCCAATGTACACTTTGGCCTGTAAAGTACTTGAATTATCATGTCTTAATAGTCTTCACACAGCATAAAAAACGTAGAGCCTTACTGACAGAAGCTTGTTGTAATCGAAAATTTCTTTTCCAAAGAAATCAAAGAGAAAGAAAAAGATGTTCCGGGCTTGACAGTGACAGGTTACCATAAAATGTGATTGAACAAATGATGCAGAAGTTCGAACTGCTGCTCTTTAAAATTAAAAGCTTATGACTATTAGCTTATATATTCTCAATTCTAGATCTTAAGCGCTTCAGAACTCAAGAATGATAAAGCAAACATACAAAATAGGCGATAAAAAAATCAGATGCAAGATTCGAACTTCTAGCTAACGTTGCGATGAGATATCTGACATCCAAACAAGCATTTCAGCATCTAACCTTTTTCTCTAGACGGCCTGGGACATTTTGTTCTTCAACTATATGTCTGTCTGTCTTCTTTCCTTCAACTGATGTATTTCAGTTGCAAAAAGATGGGGAATCGAACTATTTTAGCAGTACAGTGTAGCAAACTTCATAAAACTCCTCTGTAACTGTTCAAACCACGCGCTCGAAGCTAAACTTCACACTTTGCTATTGTTTTCAAGCACCATGTGACGTTGCAATCTCTTTGCCAGAGCCCACGTGTCTTTTGGCCAGCGCCAAGACACGGAGCTCTGGAAATTCCAGAGCTCAACCCAGAGCTCCGTGTCTTGGCGCTGGCCAGAAGACACGTGGGCTCTGGGAACGAGATTGGTGACGTTGAAGTCGACTTGCGCATGTGTCTGGGAACTAGCTTTCTCAAAATTCAACATGGCAGACTGGAGTGTTCAAGTTCGATTGATCTGTTGGAAAAACAACAGGATCCTTCAAGAAATGCTTTGCTTGTTTCCACCTTATATGTATGTTTTCATGAACTTAAAGTGGACGAGGTGAAAAAAAAAAGATGCTACTACAACAGTCAAATCTGAAAAACGAGCACGACACTAATCACTTGCTGCTGCTTTGCTCTGTCACTTGATCAAAGTTGCGTCTTTAGAAACAAAACAGTGAATAAAGGAAGAGCTTTTGAAGAGGATTTCATTTACAACAGGATCAACCAAAGAACTGTGTAAGTTTTTTGTTTGCGAGTGGAAGCGGTATGACTTATTTTCCTGAAGCACTACGATATTCAGTGATTGAGGGTTTAGTATGAGTTGAAGAAACAGGTTACAGTACAGTGCAAATAAATGCTTTGTTATTATCTACAAAACGTGTTTTAAATTAAATTCGACATTTTCAGATTTTCAACATTAATACATATCTATTTTTGCAAGCAAGACTGGTCATAATGACCATGTAAAATTTAAATATCACTTTTTAACTTACAACAAATCAAATTTCATAAGAGTAGGATTAAGAAAAGTAAAATAAATTCAAATTATTACAAAAATAACACACGCTCAGTGTTCTCCAATCACATCTGAATCAGTAAATTAATCTGCATGCACAGTCAAGAATGATTTTGTATCCTTGCATGCATGCAGCTCTAACTGCATGCATGCTTTCATGCATGCAAACATTTGCATGCATGCAGTTAGCTTTGGCTTGCTTGCAAGGACCACTGCATGTATGCAGGCATGCATGCAAACATCCCTGCATGCATGCTGCATGCATGAAGCATGCATGCAGCCAGCATGCACTGTTTAGAAGGGATGTCACTTTGTTTAATTCGATCAATGATTGTAATTGCTGAGTCATTGTCAAAGTGTTGAGTTCTAGGGAAGTGCAAAAAGTGCTCTGTGAGCTTCCAGCTACTAATCTTTCTTTTAAAATGGTTGTTGAGTGGTAGGTTAAAAGCTGTCTCGCACTTTCCGACATACTGCAATTTGCACCAGGTGGAATGACACACTGTGTGGAATATGTCAAAGACCTTGCAGCCTTGTATCGCTGTAAAGGTAGAGGTCCTTTTTATACGAATGATCGAGCTGTATTTTGGTTTGTTGCAAGGTTTGCAGCCACCAGTTGTGTTAGTATTTCGTCCAGTAGTTTTGCTTTTCAATTTGGTTCTCACATGTTTTTCGCAGAGACTTTGGCTGTCTGTACGCAGTCAGTGGTTGTTCTTGAAAAAATATGGGCTAATCTTTCCTTTGATTTGAGAAAGTGCCAGTTTCTGTTAGATATTTGAACAATAAATGTGATTCTAAAACAATGAAACACGAAAGT